>JAECUM010010293.1:0-79380 GCA_016617855.1 Megalonaias nervosa
AAAAAAAAAAGAGGAAAAGCATACATGTGGGCTTGAACAGCTATTGTCCAGTATATTTGTACTAAAAACAAAACCATTTTACGTTTACATTATTGATCTCCATGCAAAATATGGTTGAGAATTTATTTTATATAAACAACTAAATGGCCTGGTAAAGTTACTGTGGGTAATAGATATATCCAAACCTCTGATTATCTGCTTTTTGTTATGCTTTTTTTATTTAGAAAACAACTGATTCTGTACACAAAAAGTAAACGAAATAATCCTCTTCTTTTAAAGAAATTAATAAATATTTGTTTGAAATTTGCTGCAATTAATAGTTTGTGATATAATGTGCCAGTAACTTACTGAGTAGCTCTAAATCCAATATACAAATGATAATGTACATTAGGTACTAAAATATTTCATTAAATTTTAACAAATGAACAATGATACTAATAAATACTGCATCCTTTTTTTTTACAGTATTCAGTGCTAATTTCGTAACTTTTATGTATGGGTGTGAGTTTCATTTATAATTCATGTTATGATCCTGTGTGCTTGAGTGCCAATATAATTGAAATCATAAAAGTGCAGAATATAAATAATAAATGCAACTTAATATGATCAGGTAATAAAAAAATATACTGAGATTTTATTTCTATCCATCATTCCATTTTAAGAGTCTATTTTAGTCAAAAATAGCATCATCGGTTGCTTATTCTTTTTTTTATTGCTGTGAACATCGTTCCTCAATGTGCCCTACTACATTTAGCTGCTCCCATCCAAATATTCTGCTCATGATTTATGCTAATGAATGCCTCAAAAAGCAACCATAAAAAAGCAATAGCCCATACAAATAGCAATCGACATTTGAACATCAATTTTGTTTAAAGAAACAAAATATGGTTTTGTGATACTGTGACGTGACACCTTAAAACTGTAATTGTAATTGCAATTGTATGGCAACAAAAATGGCAGATGGTCTAAGTTACACATTTTGTTTTATTTTTCTGTTCATTAGTGAAAAGCACAAACAAAAACATGTATGAAATTTGGATATGTTAGATAGTTCCAAAAAGTATCTTCTGTCAAAAAACTGAACATGTTCTCGAATGTGTTGTTAGTTTTTGAGGTTTTAAAAGTTGCGTGACTCACTGACTCTATTTTTTTTTTGTTGAGAAACCTGCAATCCAACAACCTGGCTGCATCTCTGTAACAGAGCCTATACTACAACAATTTTCTGACTGAATTCTAAGAAATACGTGTAGAACATGCTCATCACTTAACTCAAGCTAGTTCTTGTTAGTGAAGTTACATAGCTAATCTAGTTCAAAATCCAATAATAAATGTGGAAGCTAAATTGTACACAAGGTTATGCATTAGCAATGCGAATACCAAGATCCTCAAGGACCATGAGTATATGTACAGAATGTGCTCATCATTGAACGTGTTCAAGCTTTTCTTAAGATTAAACTTCATACAAAATTTATTTGGCACCATTTTCATTTAGGACCAACCAGATATATCTTCTGGTGAAAACCATATGTCTATAAGACTTTTTCTTCTGGAGTAGCAATAACAAGATTTTCAAAATTGGTGCTGTGGCAACCATATTGGACCCCAGATCAACACCATTTTCATTTAACACTAACAAGACATCATAAGAAGAATTTTAGTGAAGACCCCGTGCTAATATGATTTTCAGTCCAGGAATAATCATAACAACAAGATCTATAAGATGGCTGCCATGGCAGTCATGTTGATATCAAATTGGCACCATTTTTATTTATGACCAACAAAACATCATAAAAAGTCTTTCAGTTAAAACCCCTTGTTGATATAAAAATCCGCTAAGGAGCAGCAATAACAAAATTTTGAAGATTGCCACTATGATGGCCAATAACATTTGTCCAAGCAGGACCATTTTCATTTAGAACCAACAAGACCATAATGTAAATCAGAGCTTTAAAAATTTGATAGAAGTAAGCTTGTCTTGGGTAAGCTAACTGGAAAGATTAACTTGCCATTAAGTTATCTGAGCTTGCCTCAAGATATGACAGCAAAATATCACAACAAAATTAGAAAAATAAAGTATCAGATGCTTTTATGAAATCACATTAATCAGTTACCTCTATTTTAGAAATACAGAACTTTCTTCTTTTTGTTATTTTTCTTTGCACCTTAAATACAATATGTCAATAATTAAAATTATCAAAGAAGATATATGTGAAAAGTAAATGTAGATGAAGTAAGAATAGAAGGGTTAGAATGCAGATATAATGTATAAAACTAGATTAAAGAGTAGATAATGGTTTTGGGTATGGCAACATGTTTAAGAGAGAGTGACAGATGTTTATGTAGCCTCAAGTAAACAGGCAAGAACAGAACTGTGTTAACATAATTTTAAGCATATTGTAATATATAATTTTTTTTATCTAGGTTTTCCCCTTCAAGTTTATTCAATCATATGGATTTTAGTATCAAATCTGTTAAGAAAACAAGGCATTCCAAGTCTCTTGCTGAAATATTCCAATGTTAATTTACTGATATATGGTCCATTGCAAAACTGTAGAGTATAAACTTGCAGAAATAAAGTATTACAAACTGTATACAACCTCTCTCTGACTTAAACTTGGATGTGTGTAAGCCTCATGCGACAACTGCCCTTGCCCATTATGACTTGAACTTTGATGTGTGTAAGCCTCATGCGACAACTGCCCTTGCCCATTATGACTTAAACTTGGATGTGTGTAAACCTCATGCGACAACTGCTCTTGCCCATTATGACTTAAACTTTGATGTGTGTAAGCCTCATGCGACAACTGCCCTTGCCCAATATGACTTGAACTTTGATGTGCGTAAGCCTCATGTGACAACTGCCCTTGCCCATTATGACTTGAACTTTGATGTGTGTAAGACTCATGCGACAACTGCCCTTGCCCATTATGACTTAAACTTTGATGTGTGTAAGCCTCATGTGACAACTGCCCTTGCCCAATATGACTTGAACTTTGATGTGCGTAAGCCTCATGCGACAACTGCCCTTGCCCATTATGACTTGAACTTTGATGTGTGTAAGCCTCATGCAACAACTGCCCTTGCCCATTATGACTTAAACTTGGATGTGTGTAAGCCCCATGCAACAACTGCCCTTGCCAATTAAGTTTTGCATAACCATATATTTTTGCAGTTGAATGGAGACATTATGAAAAATGAAAAAAAATAATCTTTCTAAATTCAGTTTACATGAGACATGTGGCACCCCTTTAAGACTAAGAGAAACATAAATTCATGGGGGGGGGGGGAACACGGCTGAAGTTAGTAGAGCATCAGATTTGTAATATAAGAGTCACAGGTACAATACCTTTCCCAGCCACAGCCTAGGTTGGCTGTCTTGGTGTATCATTGGAATAGGCACTTAGCTTAGCTTAAACTTCCTTGGCATGATAAGGCCATCAATATGTATAAGGTGCAGTTAACACCCCACCCACCCATCCTTGCCATTTTTTGACAACAATAATGTCTAAGCAACCATTTGAAATTGCAGTATTTTAAAGAAAAATACTTCAAGAGTTATTTTTAAACTCCTAATTCAAACTCTGGATATAAAACAGTTTGAGTTATTCACTGAAAACATGTTACATATGCAAAGATAGAAATAAAAAATGGCGTGAACAGAATATACATGTATTATAGAAGCCAAAACAAACAGAAACTATATTTAAAAGAAAACAAAAGAAAAAAAAAAAAGAGGAAAAGCATACATGTGGGCTTGAACAGCTATTGTCCAGTATATTTGTACTAAAAACAAAACCATTTTACGTTTACATTATTGATCTCCATGCAAAATATGGTTGAGAATTTATTTTATATAAACAACTAAATGGCCTGGTAAAGTTACTGTGGGTAATAGATATATCCAAACCTCTGATTATCTGCTTTTTGTTATGCTTTTTTTATTTAGAAAACAACTGATTCTGTACACAAAAAGTAAACGAAATAATCCTCTTCTTTTAAAGAAATTAATAAATATTTGTTTGAAATTTGCTGCAATTAATAGTTTGTGATATAATGTGCCAGTAACTTACTGAGTAGCTCTAAATCCAATATACAAATGATAATGTACATTAGGTACTAAAATATTTCATTAAATTTTAACAAATGAACAATGATACTAATAAATACTGCATCCTTTTTTTTTACAGTATTCAGTGCTAATTTCGTAACTTTTATGTATGGGTGTGAGTTTCATTTATAATTCATGTTATGATCCTGTGTGCTTGAGTGCCAATATAATTGAAATCATAAAAGTGCAGAATATAAATAATAAATGCAACTTAATATGATCAGGTAATAAAAAAATATACTGAGATTTTATTTCTATCCATCATTCCATTTTAAGAGTCTATTTTAGTCAAAAATAGCATCATCGGTTGCTTATTCTTTTTTTTATTGCTGTGAACATTGTTCTTCAATGTGCCCTACTACATTTAGCTGCTCCCATCCAAATATTCTGCTCATGATTTATGCTAATGAATGCCTCAAAAAGCAACCATAAAAAGCAATAGCCCATACAAATAGCAATCGACATTTGAACATCAATTTTGTTTAAAGAAACAAAATATGGTTTTGTGATACTGTGACGTGACACCTTAAAACTGTAATTGTAATTGCAACTGTATGGCAACAAAAATGGCAGATGGTCTAAGTTACACATTTTGGTTTTATTTTTCTGTTCATTAGTGAAAAGCACAAACAAAAACATGTATGAAATTTGGATATGTTAGATAGTTCCAAAAAGTATCTTCTGTCAAAAAACTGAACATGTTCTCGAATGTGTTGTTAGTTTTTGAGGTTTTAAAAGTTGCGTGACTCACTGACTCTATTTTTTTTTTGTTGAGAAACCTGCAATCCAACAACCTGGCTGCATCTCTGTAACAGAGCCTATACTACAACAATTTTCTGACTGAATTCTAAGAAATACGTGTAGAACATGCTCATCACTTAACTCAAGCTAGTTCTTGTTAGTGAAGTTACATAGCTAATCTAGTTCAAAATCCAATAATAAATGTGGAAGCTAAATTGTACACAAGGTTATGCATTAGCAATGCGAATACCAAGATCCTCAAGGACCATGAGTATATGTACAGAATGTGCTCATCATTGAACGTGTTCAAGCTTTTTCTTAAGATTAAACTTCATACAAAATTTATTTGGTCAAAATCTTATAATAAATGCCTATGCTGTAGTTTTCACAAGGCTGTGGATTGGCAATGCCTATGCTGTAGTTTTCACAAGGCTGTGTATTGGCAATGCCTGTGCTGTAGTTTTCACAAGGCTGTGTATTGGCAATGCCTATGCTGTAGTTTTCACAAGGCTGTGTATTGGCAATGCCTGTGCTGTAGTTTTCACAAGGCTGTGTATTGGCAATGCCTATGCTGTAGTTTTTACAAGGCTGTGTATTGGCAGTGCTATGCTAAGAAAATTGAAAGCCTTTACTCAAATAAATGCAGAATGAATCAATCACTCAACTTGTCAAACCTTGAGGCTGCAACATTCACATGTGTAAATGGTTTAGTTTTGTTTGCTGCCCATAAACATTTACAAAAGGTATAAACAAACGTGCATGTGGCTGCCATGACACGGAACAGCCATTTTCAATTAATTAAATATTACCATGTTTTCTAAATAGAACCATTCAGAAGGATTGTTTGTTAATTTCATTTTAAAGCATGTATCCATGATTTTTACATCAAATGTGGCATTGCTAGGAAAAGAGTAAAAGTTAATCAGAATTAGCTGAAGTGGTCTTTTACACTATATTACACATCTGGTTTAATTACTTCTGATGCTAATATAAAATTTATGTAAACTACAGTGGTTACCTTTAAGCAAAATGTTTGTTAATAGAATGTTTGATTATTTGTTGTTGTTGTTGTTGTTGGGCTTAACGCCATTTTTCAGCACATGGCTATACATGGCGGCCAGTATTAATGGTGGAGGAAGAAACCGGGAAATCCCCGGAAAGAACCACCGACCCACAAGAAGCTACTGGCAAGCTTTCTCACATATCCACATTAGCCAAATCCTAGACTCGAACCCACGCAGACAGAGGTGAGATGGCAGTGATCCGTAACGGAGAGCGCTTTAGACCACTCGGGGCCCTCGAATGTTTGATTAGTAACATAAAAAAAAAACCCGAATATTTATTAGATCTTTCAAGACCATCCCATATGCATATCTAGACAGTGCATCTGGTTCCATTTGTTACGTATATGTAATTTAATTACTTGTGTGTTAGTTTTAAATTCTTTTTAATTTTATTTTTATAACTTTATTCACTGAAGTTGACATTTTTTCAGAAAATTCAGTTCAGTTCTTTTTAGCCTGATTAAAATGCAGTAGTGTTGCTACACTGTATTTTTAGCTGACCTAGTTCCTGACCTTGATTCAGAATTCGTAAACGCAGAGTGAAAATCATTGGTCGTAATCAAGGTCATTCTTGGCTTGCGTCAGCTCTGTTGTAAACAACCTTTTCTTAATATTTTTTTAATCACTGAATCTTACAGTAAGGTTAGTTCAGAACAATTGAACCTGTAAATAGCCTACGTGCTAACTGACATATTATTTTACTGCGTTGTTCGGACTAAGGATCACGTGACCCATCACGGGGTCTACACTGCCTTTTAGTTAAGGGTTAAAACAGATATTTTATAGTAAAATAGTCAGTCGTAATTTACACCTTCCGAGCTCAAGGTGTTTTTATGGTTGATGCCAGTTTGATTTAAAATTCTTCTATTTTTGAGATTTAATAATTTATATTCCCTGGAAAATACCAGTGCTCATAAAAATTCTTGGACAAAGACATTGAGCAGAAATTATTCGGAATTCTAAAGCTGGAATATTATTCTTGATTCATAAAATTCAACAAGGAACTGTTGACACATCAACACAAAACAGGATATAGAAGACATCATCGCCTTCCATCTTGGAACTTCATCGGGATTTGAACTTTGATTCAATTAGAACTTTTTAGTGATTGGACTTATATTTTTAAATTCTAGGATTAATTTTTGGAATCAATTCACAAACCACAAGTCCTTTTTCATATTTTTACCTTGTTTTCTAGGGAAATAAATTATTTTGTTAAATTTTACAAAGTTTGTTGGCTTCACTCTTTTCTTTGTTACTTTTGTACGAGCCTACACATAACAAAGAAAATTTGGTGCTTGTCCTTGGGATACATGAATTTTGGCTAAAATATTTCAGAAAATTGTTTTTTGAAATTTAATTTCCTTAGTTTTCAGAATAGTTTAAATCCCAAGTACTATTTCACATTTTGTTTGAAATTTTTAGTGAAATCAACAGGCTTTTTCACAATACCATCAAAAGTATTGAAGTTTTTTGAATTTTATCCAGGAGTGTTTGGACATTTTGAAAATGGAAGTCCAGCTAAATAAGTTGGAAATAGAGATAAGACATGTTCAGTTTCAGATAGAAAAGATTCAAATGGAAAGAGAAAGGGAAGAAAGACAATGGAAATGCAAATGCAAAGAGAAAAGGAAGAAAGGTAATTTCAAATTCGGTTAAAAGAATTAGAGCTGGCAAAAGGAAAACACTCTCCTCCTTTTGATGTTTTCAAAAATATCAAGTTAGTGCCCCGTTTTCTGGAAAAAAAAGTAGACAGATATTTACCTCGTTTTGAAAAAATTGCAGAAAATTTGAGATGGCCAAGTGAGCATTCGACTCTATTATTACAATCTGTACTTACTGGTAAAGCTAGTGATATTTATTTTTCACTGTCACTAGAGCAGTGTGCTGACGATGATCTGGTTAAGGAATGCATCTTAAAGGGTTATGAGTTAGTCCCTGAGGCTTATCGGCAAAAATTTAGGAACTATAAAAAAGAAGCTGGACAAACTCGTGTCAAATTTGCAAGAGAAAAAAAGCAGTTATTTGTTGGATGGTGCTTAGCCAAGAAAGTTGAACAAGATTATGAAAGTCTCAAACAACTTGTATTACTTGAAGAGTTCAAGAACTGTGTTCCTAATGACATTAAGACTCATCTTGAAGAGCATGAGATTGAAACCTTGGAAAATGCTGCTCTTGCTGCTGATTATTATTCCTCAACTCATAAGGTTTCTGTTGTAGGCAAGCCTTTCACTCAGCAGTCTACTGGTAAAAAGGTATTTCAGCCTAATACAACTCCTTCTAAAACTCAATCTGGCATAACTTTTAAAAATCAAGCTTCTGATAAACTTGATTCAAAATCCTTGTCTCTTCCTACGTGTACCTATTGTAAGAAGAAAGGACACGTTATTTCTGATTGCTTCAAATTGAAAATAAGCATCAGAATCAAGATAGACCTATCCCAAATGCTCTTATTTCTAAGAGGTCAAGGTCACGGTCATGTATTGAAAACAATACATTTGTTGGGTCTAAAAAAAATCAGTCTGATTTTATTATGGAGAATTATGAACTATTCATGTCGAAGGGTTCTATCTCACTCTTGGGTGATTGGCCAATCCTATCCCTATTAAAATTTTAAGGGATACAGGAGCTTCTCAGAGTCTTTTATTATCAGGTACTTTGCCTTTGTCTGAGAAGTCTTCTTCTAATGAGAGTGTTCTCATTCAGGGAGTAGAGTGCAGCTATATTAATGTTCCTCTCCATTCTGTAAATTTGTCATCAGACTTAGTTTCAGGACCTGTGACGGTCGTTATAGTGTCTTCTTTACCGGTTGAGGGCATTCATTTGTTACTAGGCAATGACCTAGCTGGAGACAAGGTTGTGGTTAATCCATCTGTAACTGACAAGCCTTCTTTGGATCAGAAAGTTGATTCTATTGAAAAAGAATTCCCTGATTTATACCCAGCTTGAATGTGCAGTTACTAGAGCTATGGCAAAGAAAGCTATTGAGAATGATTTCGATAAGGAAAGTATTCCTTTAACTAACACATGTATTGGTCAGGTTTTTGATGAGGTCAATTTCACTCCTTGTTTGGATCAATCAAAAGGTATTGATCACAATGATCCACTTTTAACTACTCATTCTCTTTTTTCTAATCTGGGTGACAAACGACAATCATTTGTTGTTGAACAGGAAAAAGATCCTGAGATCTCCTGTTTGTTTCAGAGGGTCATTAGTGAAATTTGAAGCCACTGAAGTAACTGTCTGTTATTTCATTAAAAGTGGAATTCTTATGAGAAAATGGAGACCTCCCGAGGTACCTGCTGGTGACAAGTGGTCAGCGAACTATCAAATTGTAGTTCCCAAATCTTACAGAGAGGAAATACTTAGTCTAGCCCATGAAGCTCCTCTAGCTGGTCATTTAGGGATCAATAAGACTTATCACAAGAGCTTGACTCACTTTTATTGGCCAAAAATCAAAAGTGATGTTTGTAAATACTGCAGATCTTGTCATACTTGTCAAATGGTAGGAAAACCCAATCAGAAGATACCTAAGGCTCATCTGCAACCTATTCCTGCATTTGACGAACCATTTAGCAGAATTATGGTAGATTGTGTTGGTCCCTTACCTAAGACCAAGTCAGGCAACTAATACTTGCTGACCATTATGTGTGCGTCAACAAGATTCCCAGAGGTAATTCCTTTGAGGAATATTAAAACCAAAACTATAGTAAAAGCTTTGATAAAGTTTTTTACTCAATTTGGCCTTCTCAAATCTGTCCGATCGGATCAAGGGTCAAATTTTATGTCTGGAATTTTCCAGATAGTTATGCTTGAATTTGGAACTATCAGCAATTCAAGTCAAAAGTGAAATTATGGTTTCAAAGAACTTTAACTGAGAGAAGTTTGGAGTCTTGTAATAGAGTTCTTTTTCTCTTGCTCACTCTTCAAAATTTTCTTCAAATTAGGTATTACGGCCCTTACAAAGTAGAGAAGAAAATGAACGAGTTAAATTACAGTAGTCCCCCTCTTGAACAGCCCCCCTCACCAGCGGCCACCCGCTCCTTACAGCCAGAATCTGAAGGCACCGATGAATTTGTGTTCAAAAGTACCCCTCATGAAAGGCCACCCGGCTAACGCGACCAGCAGCCAGCATATTTGTGCAAAAATATAAAATTTACCCCTCCCAAGTGGCCGCATTTTATTTTGTAATATGTATCCAGAACCAATTTTATTCATAACATGTGTTAAGTAATCCGATTTCTGTTTCCCAATGTCAGGTTTTCGTTCCTGAAAGAAGTGTTGACTAAAGTACATGTACCACTAAGGTTAATATTATATCATTTACACCTCATGAGAAGCCACATTTATTCCATAAAGCCGAGAAAGACTCAAATTTTAATCCATACAAAAAGGTACGTACACGTAATCCGATTAGCCTTACTGCTGTGTTATCATGAGATGTCCGGTTTAGCCACTGATAATTGTTAAGATTACAATTATTAACAGTAGTAACAGCTGAGAAGTGGCAGTATTGATGTACAATACACAAGTCAGCGGCAAAATGGTTTGATAGCCTTTATGGCTTCCCTTAGTAAGATGTTGAGCTTGTTCACTTCCATAATTAGTGGCTATTACTACTGACAATAATTGTCAAGATTGCAAATCCTAATGGCCGTGAGGTGCTATTGTTCAGGTCAATTCTGCGTACATATCAAAGCCGTTTTGGCTTCTGTCACTTAGTGTAAAACAATGTAAAATCAATAGGGTACCAGACTGCGACTAATGAATCATGTGACAAGATCGCCATCTTTAAAAACATGGCATTTTGTTTAAATGTAGAAATTTTTTTATTCAGTCTTGTAGTTGGCAACATTGGAATAAGTTATTGCAAAAAGATCAACATGTCATCGAGGAAAAGAAAAATTCTCAGTTTAGAAGAGAAAGTGAAAGTAATTCAATTGACCGAAAAGGAGGAGAGTTCGAGGATCCTGGCAGAAAAATTTTATGTCGGAAAGACTCAGATAAACAATATCGTGAAAGATAGGGAAACAATTCTGCAGAAATGGGAAGGTGGAATGGACGGAGAAAGGAAGATTGTTAGAGCCAGGAGATGTTTGTATCCTGATTTGAATGAAATGGTTTTTGAATGGTTTTGCACTGCGCGTGCTAAGAACATTCCACTCACCGGTCGAATGATCCAAGAAAAAACAACAATTTTGTCAGTTGAAATGGGATATGACAACTTTACCGCAAGTAACGGATGGTTGCACAGATTTCAAGTCCGACACTGCATACATTTTTCAAGCATAAGAATTCTTAGGAACATTGGTATTGTATTTAAGTGTCTGTTGGTGACAGATGATGTGATCTGTAACATTATTATAAAGACAGTTTTAAAACTACATGTATATCAATAGTTATTCACAGCATTCTTTTGAAAATGATGAAATAGTTTGTTTCACATTGATTTCACAATGTCCATGTGATTTTTAAATGAAAATATTAAATGTTTTAGAATTAAATGTAGTTGTGACTTTCTATATACATGTATGTACATGTATTTACTATTCGCATTTGTCATCCCCCTCTAGAAATGCCACCCGCATTATAAGGCCACTTTCCTGTTGCAATAGGGGTGGCCTTATAAGAGGGGGACTATTGTATAATAATAGTACTCTGATCTAAATAAATTAAAGGAGTACCAGTATATTGAGAGAAACTGCCAGGTAAATCATGCAATTAATTTAGTTGTATCTGTCCCACTCACTGAGGATTTAAGTGAAGGAATTCAATCGGACTCTACTGATTTTAAAGCGACAAATCTTCAGAATTCAGAAATTATGAATAATCTGGACTAGAAACTTTTACATGTGTAACAACAAGACAGGAATGAACTTAAAACAGTTATTATCTGAATATGAGCACTTATTTCCAGAAGTTCCTATGAGGACAAACAGAATTTTTCAATATGCTGAAATTGTGAATTCCAAACCTGTGAAACAACACCCATACAGGATGAACCCTCTCAAACAGGAATACTTGAAAAAAGGAAATCCAATATTTGCTGGAGAATGATTTCATAGAGCCCAGTAAAAGTGACTGGAGTTCACCATGTATACTTGTTCCAAAACCAGATAAAACTCTCCATATGTGCACTGATTATAGGAAGGAGAACAGTGTGACAAAAACAGATTCATTTCCATTACCAAGAATCGATGACTGTACTGATAAAATTGGATGGAAATGCCAAGTATGTCACCAAATTTGACCTTCTGAAAGGATTTTGGCAAATTCCACTAACGGAAAGGGCAAAGGAAATTTCGGCATTTGCAACTCCAGATGGACTCTATCAATATAAAGTAATGCCGTTTGGGATGAAGGGTTCTCCAAGTACCTTTCAACATTTGATGAATATCATTACCTCTGGTCTAGATAATTGTGATGCTTACATCGATGATGTCATCATCTACAATGACACCTGGAAAGAACATCTAGCAACAATTTGGAAATTCTCTGAGAGACTCACTGATGCCAGTTTGACAATCAATTTATCCAAAAGTGTGTTCTACCGTGCTTGTGTAACATTTCTACGACATATTGTGGGACATGGGCAAGTTAAACCTACAGATACTAAGGTCAAGGCTATCTCTGATTTCCCTGTGCCTGTCGGTAAAAAGCAACTGATGTGATTTTTAGGTATGGCTGGATACTACTGGAAATTTTGTTCCAATTTTTCTAATATTGCTGAACCCCTGACAAATTTATTGAGCAAGAAAAACAAGATTCTTTGGACTGAAAAATGTCAGGAGGCTTCTGACAAGTTAAAGGCCATACTTAAAAGTGCACCAGTTCTTACAGCTCCAAATTTCAGTCAATCTTTTAAACTCTCTGTTGATGCAAGTGATGTTGGGGTTGGAGTAGTATTGATTCAAGAAGATAGAAATGGTGTTGATCATCCAGTGTGCTATTTCTCTAAGAAATTAAATAAGCACCAAAGAAATTACTCAACAATCAAGAAGGAATGTTTGGCTTTAATTTTGGCATCACAACATTTTGAAGTTTACCTTAGTTCAGCTCCTTCTGCGATTGTTGTGTTTAGTGATCACAACCCCCTTACTTTCATCGACAAGATGAAAAACAAAAATCAAAGATTATTAAGGTGGAGTTTGTTGTTACAGGAATATAATCCTGACATCAGGCACATCAAGGGAAAAGACAATTTAATTGCAGATGCACTTTCCCGTGTATAGAAATATTATTTCATGTACTCTTTGTATAATTCATAAGAGTTCATCTTATGTAATTTTGTTTTACCTCATGTATAATTCACATATGGTAAAAAGAAAGCTTTATTATATAAATCTTTCTTTTTCTTTATGGGGGGAAGTGTTACGTATATGTAATTTAGTTACTTGTGTGTTAGTTTTTAAATTCTTTTTTTATTTTATTTTTATGATATCTTTATTCACTGGAGTTGACATATTTTCAGAAAATTCAGTTCAGTTCTTTTTAGCCTGATTAAAATGCAGTAGTGTTGCTACATTGTATTTTTAGCTGACCTAGTTCCTGACCTTGATTCAGAATTCGTAAACACAGAGTGAAAATCATTGGTCGTAATCAAGGTCATTCTTGGCTTGCGTCAGCTCTGTTGTAAGCAACCTTTTTTTTAAAATTTTTTTATTATTGAATCTTACAGTAAGATTCGTTCAGTACAATCGAACCTGTAAATAGCCTACGTGCTAATTGACATATTATTTTACTGCGTTTTTCGGACTAAGGATCACGTGACCCATCACGGGGTCTACACTGCCTTTTAGTTAAGGGTTAAAACAGATATTTAACATTAAAACATTCAGTTGTAATTTACACCTTCAGAGCTCAAGGTGTTTTTATTGTTGATGCCAGTTTGACTTACAATTCTTCTATTTTTTGGATTTAATAATTTATATTCCCTGGAAAATACCAGTGCTCATAAAAATTCTTGGACAAAGACATTGAGCAGAAATTATTCAGAATTCTAAAGCCGGAATATTATTCTTGATTCATAAAATTCAACAAGGAACTGTTGACACATCAACACAAAACAGAATATAGAAGACGTAATCGCCATCCATCTTGGAGCTTCATCAGGATTTGAACTTTGATTCAATTAGAACTTTTTAGTGATTGGACTTATATTTTTAAATTCTAGGATTAATTTTTGGATTCGATTCACAAACCATAATCCTTTTTCATATTTTTACCTTGTTTTCTCGGGAAATAAATTATTTTGTTAAATTTTACAAAGTTTGTTGGCTTCACTCTTTTCTTTGTTACTTTTGTACAAGCCTACACGTAGCACATTATTGATTTCATCATGTACGTATATGTAACAGTAGAAAACAAAATCGTAACAGTCCTAAATGTTTTACTGATATTGTCAGATATATTCTTCAAAATCATGACAGGCAAACTGAACTTGTTATAGTACAAGGTGAAGCACGTATTGTAAATGAAACAATCACAACTTGAGCACGGTACGGCATGCACACTATAACATCTGTCAACTGTTCAGTAAGATTATTGGGTAAATAGGTGGAAAAGTTGAGTTTCTAATTGCTTTGATTAAAAGGCATCATTTCTGTTACTGTAAACCATGTACACATTCAGACAATTTGGTAAACATTGAAGCCTCATCAAAACTGTTATTCAGATGAAGCTTCACAAGAAATTCTGTTCAAATCTAACACAATATTTCTCAAATGATAAGACTAGGTTGCCAGCCTTATTAATTTGTCTAATAATATGGGATGGGCTAATCATCAAAGATTTCATAAGTAAATACTCGCCAAATCTGTTCAAATGGGTGTGGGGGTATTATCAAGCTTGGGTTATCATCTAATAAATACAGCAACATACGTGGATGCAAGTTTCCGCAAGATGGATGCATTGATGGAATCATGACCAGATAGATGGAGACCATTTCTGCATTACCTTGCCATAGCAGGGCAGGAACAACAATACCGATCACAACACCGAGGATGATCAATTTAAAAAAAGTCTCTAAAGAAAAAGAATGAAACAATGATTAAATGTATTCCATGTCATACATCAACAAGTTGGTAATTTTACTTACCTTTTAATCTAAGTAGATCATCCAGATTGAAATCAGGTTCTGGGAATAAACATAAAATAAATGGGAAAATTAAATATTTATGATGATAATGCCTTTTTGTAAATAAATACAGACAAAATGAAAACTAGGCTCTATTTCAACACTGAAGGAATTATTAAACTGAACAGTGTCCAAAAGCTAGAAAAATTAAGATAAATTAATAAACTGTAACATCATTTAGCAGTAATTCATTTAAAACAACACCACATATTTCTCATCTCTCTCATTGTGATATTTCAAGTGTAATAATGTGTTCTTAAATTGTGGAACCAAACCATCCATCCAATATATATATATATATATATATATATATATATATATATATATATATATATATATATATTACAGCCCCTTCTCACTACAATGCCACTCATTATACTGTGATTCCAGACATAATACAGTACTATTATGGATCTGGTTGTTGCTGCTGTTGTTGTTTTGGGGTTTCACACCATTTCTCAGTGCAAGATATGTTATACATGACAGCCAGTATAACAGATAGAGGAAGAACCTGGGAAAACCTGGTAAGAACCACTGACTCACGAAAGCTACTGGAAAGCTTTCTCACATACCCAAACACTGGCTGAACCTGAGACTCGAACCCAAGCAGTGGTGAGATGGCAGTGATCAGTAATCATGGTGAAAAAATTTCAAGCAATATTCTTATTTTGGTCATTCAAATGCATGACAATATGAGTTCAGAGAAAGCAACATGAAGCTTAATTATGTATTTTTTCCTTTTTAAAACATTACTTGACAAAATCAAATGTACAAATAACATGAAATAAAAAATATATTTAACTGACATAAATTATTGTCATACAGCTGACTGGTATTTTGTTTATTCCCACCCACCCTCTGGACACATATACACACATTTACTACTCACTTGTCCCTGAGCTGAGTTGATGAAGATTCACACTCTGAGAAAAAAATCTTTGTGCTTTTAATACCCTTAACATGTGCTAAGTTCGGCATTGCTTAACATGTACTGTGTGTGAATTATCGATTACTTTTGCCTGGTTTAAAAAAAACCTGTTGTTGGTCCAGAACATGTTGCAAAGTAAACCAACTTGGCTTTGTACCACAGGTACCCAATTCAAACTTTTGTACTAAAATAGGTCCAATTCATGAAAATATTGTTACAAGAGAAAACAGTGGTTTTAAAACCTATTTTTATACATGGCCCTCTATATAAATATACAAGGCACAAGGTTTGTATGCTGAATACAGAAATCTCAGCTTTGCACCAAGTCCCAGCTTGCTAATAATGCTATTCATGTTTAGAGTTACAAGTTTTTCGGTACTATGGCCATTACATAGATGTGGAGAAAGGTTCCTTTTCAACAACCATCTATCACATATCTTGATGAGTTGGACCTGTTAAGTGCCAAAGAATGTCAAAATTTTGTAACATTTAATCACATCAGACAATTTTACACTCATACCAAGTCACTGAATTTTCAAGGCTACAGCCATCAAGCTTCATGCAGTGCATGCTACTGTAACCTCCTTAGAAAGTATATAATAATGAGACAAAAGCTGGTTGGTTTTAATTTTAGTGTGGCCATGATGTAACAACCTTCAACACTAATGGCCAATCAGGAATCCAAAGTTTGAAAGGGGCCCATGAGGAGTTCTCTAGAAAGAAAGGTTTGACTGAAACTGATTACAGAGTACAAAAGTTAGTGAAAATTGCTGAGATAAATAGAATTCCTTTTTTCAAATGTTAGCAACGCTTTCGTATGAAAAATAATTAAATACTTGTAGAAATATCTGTTGGCATCTTTGATTTGCGATGACAAAGTTCAATAAAACTGCACAGTCTTGAAAGTATCAGTGATCTGAACATAGATTAACACAATCTGAGATGAAAAATCACACAATTTTGACATTTTCTGAATCTTAACATCCAACATATGTATCCCCAATTATATCCCACATAGAATAAGATGTGTGAGAGGTCAAAGAAAGCAAAATTTCTCAACATTAAAATGAACACCTAGATTACTAAAAAGTGTATAAAAAAAACTAAGAAATTATCAGCTAGGTGTAAAACTTCAATTGTATGAGTTATAAACTTTTGTTTTTTTTACATGTAATAGAAGGGTTTTATACTCAAAATCTGCACTAAGAAAATATAATATTTTCATGGTTTGAGACCATTTTAGTATGAAGCTTGCCAAGGGTGCCTGTGGTTTTGTAGCAAGTAGTGTAGTGAATAAGTGCACTGTGCTGGGCAAATTGATGACAGGGACAAGTAATGAAGTGGATAAGTGCACTGTGCTGAGCAAATTGATGACAGGGATGAGTAATAAGTGGATAAGTGCACTGTGCTGAGCAAATTGATGACAGGGATGAGTAATGAAGTGGATAAGTGTACTGTGTTGAGCAAAGTGATGAGACACAAGTAATGTAGTGATTAAGTGTACTGTGTTGAGCAAAGTGATCATAGGGACAAGTAATTTAGTAGACAAGTGTACTGTGTTGGAGAAAGTAATGACAGGGTTGAGTAATGTAGTGGACTGTGTTTTTTATTCCAATTAAAGAAAACCATTAAAAATATATGATCGCTTGAGGTATTTTTCTTTGTCTCTTTGAAACTGTGTGCCCCCCTCCGCTGCTAATCTCTGATGATGACCATTTACAAATTTCTGTCAAACTGCATCCAGCCAAAAAGTGCATTGTCAGATGATGAACATAGTACCAAGTTTCACCATCTGACCCCAAAATCAAATGGTTTCTTCATTACAACATGTGCAAGCTACCCAACAAGTATGGTCTAGGTATGTGAGGTAGAGATAATGTTACTGTCCTGAAACAATTTATATTCCTTAACTACAGTTACCTTGCTCATGGACCTTTGACTCCAAAAATCAAATTCATCCCTACAACAGGCGTAATTCATCCACAAAGTTTGGCAACCACTGATGATGGAGATTGTATGGATTCCATTTTTCTTATTTCAGTCAAAGTGACCTAGACTTTGAATTTTTGAGCCTGAAAATAACAATCTTCTTCCTTACCCCAAATGCAGAGCATCAACAAAGTTTGGTAACTGTTGATGGTGAAGAGTTTGAGATATTTTACAAACTCATTTTTCTTCTTTCAGTCAGGCACCTTGACCTTTGATACTCTGACTCCTTGATAGAGGTCCTCCACACCCAAAGTAAAAGTCATCTGCAAGTTTTAGTGATTATAGAAGGTGAACAGCTGAAGTTTCTGTGTTTAAATGGCTGGACAGTTTGATGGAAAACATCACAACATGATATGGTCTGCCTTATAGGACATGCATAAAAGATTGGAGCCCAAAGGTAACCTACCAGGTTTTAAAAATAAGGGTGGGGATTATTTTAGAAAGAACAAAAAGGGGAGACAAATATTGTTACCTGTCTCTTGTTTATTCATGAAAATTTTAATATATCTCATTATCAGCTCCACCCCTTCCTCCAACAATAAGCCTTCCAAACCAAGATTAAAATTCTTTATGCTTGAGTAATGATTCTCTACTTGAAATTATTTTGCAGACGAGTCTTTTCTTTTCTCTCTCATTATTGAAAGCTACTTTGGAAATAAATTTAGCAGTGTTCTACTGAAGATTTCATCTTCTCTGTACATTTTCTATCTATGATCACTGGCCATGTGTTCTCATTTGGTGCCCAAACTAATCAAAATCTGTAAGAAAGTTCTGTCAGCCAATGACTCTGATCACCTTATGCTTCTTCAGAAAAGAACGCACTCTATTCATTAACCCAGTTTGGGGTGCACTCAATTTAGTTAATCTAAACTCAACTGTAAGGATCTTTTACTTAAAATTTCCTCTTTATGTGCCCTACAAGCATCACGAAGGCAATTTTGTATGCCCAAGATGAAAATATGTGTTAACGGATAAAATAATGGTGCAGCCTAAGACAAACACGGGTTGTTCTAACGACAATATGTCATACACTACATTAGGTTACAAGAAAAAAGAGGCAATAATACAAACGAGGTGTTGAGCAAAGTGATTTGTCAATATGCTCATCTTCAGGTAATGACTGTAAGATTTTCCAAGTTTCCATCAAAAACTGTGAATAGTTGCACTAAAAATTGTCATACACAATGTTAAGCTAAAAGATAACTAAGCAATAGCCACAATTGCAGTAACAAAGTCTTTTGTCAATATATTCATCTTGAGGTAATGACTATAATATTTACATAGTTTCATGGTAATCAATTAAAACATGTGGGACTAATTGTGCTAATAAGATTGTGTCACACATTATTTCAAGATAAAATAAAGCAATCTGAGTCTCTGAGAGGAACTAACACTCTACTGTCTATAAAGAATTTCCACAAATCCAAGATAAGACCCTTTGTTCTTTATTAACTCCACAACAGCAAAATCATCTCAGACATTTTTAAAGGTCACTGGCCAGACTCCAACATTTTTCTATTTACATCAGATTTGCATTACATGATTAAAAGTAGTTATACTCGCACAAAATGAACAAAAAAATTATCAAGTGTAAAGAAGAAATAATAATTTAATTACTCGAAAAAGATATATACAATGCTGTTACTTCCCCTTATCTACAATTTCCCACCTACAGAGGATGCCAACCGGAAATGACGTACATTTATCCCCACAAGGCTAAGTACATGCTTCTTGTTGTCAAAAAATAAAAACATTATAAACTATGGAACGGGAACATTTAGATGAAATGATTGAAAACTAATTTACTGTTCAGCCTTATATCAATATGCATGCACGACACACTAGACTGTGTCGCTTTCAAAATTATTCCATTGTTTCAATTTATTTTGAAAATTCCCATTAAAAAGGAATGAATGTTGGCTTCCCTATGTCGGCTGAATTTATTGAGAAAAAAAAGAAATCGGCACACTCAAAGAATCCAAAGGAACCAAACTTGGCTTCCTTATGTCAGCCGGCTTCTAAAAATAAAATTGGCACACTTAAAAGATACCAAAGTCAGTTGCCGGGGTTGGTTTGCTTTGTAATAAATAACTTTTGTATCTGATATCCTGTCGGTAAGTTTAAGCAAGAAGTTTATTGATCGCGGCCAGTTGTGTTTATTCATCACCCAGGCTTCTATTTGTTTGCCATATGTAATCATAATTGATGTTTGAAGGGCAAGTAGTATATATAACAATAACTTGCTTTAATAACACATTTTTAACCCATGCCAGCGAAAAGATTATCATTTGCACTCACAGTGAATGTATTTTAAAATAATGATTTTTATTTGCGAGATACAGTCATATAGTTAACCTGGATACAATATGATCTTGGTCAGTTTGCACCTTGTAACTTATCATGAGTGAATGGCAGGTGCCTTCAAGCAATCGGGTTATATTTTTATCTCTTTTGCGATTTTGTTATTTCACATAAGTGATACACACTACAGTAAGGATGTATATGCAAGCTGGCATCCGCAACATATACGGAGTTCGTGGATATATTTTTTTCTTTAATAAATTTTGCATGATGAAAAAAGAAGGAATAAATGATAACAATGCAAGGTTAGTTTCTTTCATTTTATTTTCAAATAAGCGTATGTTTATCAATTTTTTGTACTGCGCAAAGGGGGGTGGGGGTGGGCACAAATTCAACACAAAATTATTTCCTTTCTTATTTGTATGGAATAATGGAGCAAATATGATTGACGATATTGACTAGTAATGACAAGCTTTTAATTTACGCGCGCACACACTAAGAGAACTTGAAAAATAAAAACAAACAATAAAATTAACTGGTAAGAGCTTCATATTGCAGCAACTAAACATTGACAAAATGCTCAACATTATTCTCTCTCTGGGTAATCAATTGTGTATTATATGCAGCAGTGTTACAACGTGAAGCCTAAAATTAAATATATTTGTTATACTATCTCATGTACACTACCCTTAGAAAAATGTATACGTATTCTGTAGAATATTATCTGTTAAGTATTATTGTTTTATAAATCAGTATTGATAATTTTACCGGAAGACTAATATTGAGAATGTCATTGTGCAGATGCATATATTCTTTAGCATTAAAAAATGTACATAAATATTTTAATTAGAATGAGCAAGATATGTTAGTTTGTGTTTTCTCTCAATATATGTACATTACGAAGCATGATTATTTTCTTTGAAAGAATATCAAGATAGTTTGTTTAAATTTAGTTTTTTTCCTACAACCTATTCCTAAAGCATATCTTACATATTATCTACTTGTTGTTTGAAGAAAAAGAACTTGTTCAAACTATTGTTAAGTTAGGCTGAATTGTCTTTCGAGTAGGGCCAAATTGTCTTTGGGTGAAATTGACTATAATCCGGCATAAATGAATACAACTTTCTCATCCCCTCACCCTATTCGATCCCACAGCTTGAATCCACTTTTTGTCTGGAAAACAGGGTCTTTCATCAAAAGAAAGAACCCTTTATCCCATTATCTCTCTTTTGGTTACATCCATATGCAACACAGTGCACCATATTTGCTGTACAAAAGCACAATCATAAGATATATCACATAGACATTTACGCGGGGAAATTAAACGCTTGAATGTCTAGGTTGAATAGAAGGGATAAATGTACATCATATCTATTTTTGGCACGTGGAAACTACCAATTGTTTATGGAGATTGCCAAATAATATTTTCATTTAAAAAGCATATTTTTAAGTCTAATTAAACGTTTTTATGGTTTGCATACATAACAAATGCGTTTTGTTTATGACTATAATAATATCACATGTTTGTACAATATAGGAGGCCAGTGACCTTTAAGCAATAACAAAATTTCCAATACTTGGCCACCGATGAAAGAATGTCTGATCAGCACCATTTTCATTTAGGACCAATTATCATTGGAAGAATTTTGTTGAAAATGACCATTCATTAGGGAGGAATAGTGACTACAAGATTTTCAGGCTGGTGGCCATATTTAGGAACAACCAGACATCATGAGAAGTCTTCTGGTAAAAAAAACCCATGTCAATATAAATCTCCATTTAGGAGTAGCAGTAACAAAATTTTCAAACTGACCTCTGTGTGAGCCACAATGGATGTCAGAGTGGCACCATTTTCATTTAGGACCAATTAAACATCTTAAGAAGTCCTTTGATGAAAATCCCATGCTGAAATGACCATCCATCCTGGAGAAGTAGCAATACAATTTTCAAGATGGCCACTAGGGTGGCCATACTGGAGGTCAGGTGTGCACCATGTTCAATTAGGACCAACTAGACATCATAAGAAAACTTCTGGTAAAAACTATGTGTCAATAGAATTTTCTGTTCAGAAGTGATGACATAATTTTCACAATGGCTTCAGTGTTGGCCCTATTGGCTATCCGACAGAGCTGAAAAATAGTGGTAGCCCGCTAGCCTGAGGATTCTAAATTTCCTGTCAGACTAGTAGTTATCATATTTTCATTAGTGCAATGGCTAGTAAAGTTTCAGTTGTTGCCAATCAACTAGTGAAGGACTAGTGAAGATTAACCTGGATAGGCAAATTTTTCAAGCAAGGAGTCCTTCTGATACAAATAAATTTATATTCAATTCTTGGCCTGTCAAATCAGCACTTTTTTCATTCAGGACTAAATAGACATCATAAGAAGTCTTTTAGCGAAAACCCTATGTTGATATGACCATCTAATCAGAAAGTGTAAGTAGCAATAAAAAATTTTCAAGATGGCCACTGTTGCAGCCACAATGGATGTCTTGGGCATCACATTTTCATTTAGAACCAAGAAGACCTTGGGATAAATGTGTCAAGTTTCATCGCAATCCTCTGAGTAGTTTAGGAGGAGTAGCAATAACAAACTTGTGCTAACATGCAGTCAGACAGACACGAGGATTACTATGCAACCCTGCCCATCACTGAGGTGGGGGTATCAACAAAATTTTATGTATTCAAACTTTCTGGCAGAAGAATTTAAAAGTCATTAAAATAGATGGCAACATTCGACAAGTACAAGTTTTCAAAACTGATGGCAATGCATTAATAATTTATGATTAATATAAGTAAAATGTATCAGATAAACTTAAGGTATAAACATAAATCTAGCTTTGAAATCAAAAAGGTACATATAGTATGTCTACATCGTCTATGCGGGCGAAAACTTCAAACGTTGTAAGCAGTGTCTCATATGAATTTACATGTTATCTTAATAATATACTTCAAATGTATGTTTATAATCAGTTAACAAATGAACTTTTGACTTTCTATCAATATGAATCCATTCATGTCAGACTCATAAAATATTTTTAGGGGTTTTGAAGGCATATCATTAACAGTACATTCAAAGGACCATACTTCCCTGAGTCATATTAATAATCATGTGTGAAGAGTTTGAGTAGTTAACTTTTTAAAAATTGATAGTTTTACATAGCAATGATCAAAGAATTAAAAAAAAAATCACCGAAACATTTATAGGTTTGCGTGCATTTCCTTGTGCAGCTTTAAGTTGAATATCTTTCCAAGTAAGTGTCCCTGCATGGAAAAGCATGGGAAAGATAACCATTTCATCAAATGCCAAAAAAAAGAAACCCCTGCATGGCAATGTACAACAAACTATAAAATGCTGCAGATTTCCAAAGATCTTGAATACTTTTCATTGACTTTATCATTATTTTTTGCAGGACTGTTATTGCAGTTTTATAACTGAAACAGTAATTCTCTTCTTCATTATTATATAAAAGAGAAGTCATAACCATGTAATTTTAAATCACTCTCTCCTAGAGTTCATAGTGCTATAATACAATCTGATAAAATGTGATGCCACAATGACATGGTCATAATGTAATAATAATGTTATTTTGACCTGTGCAGTAAGTGTTAATTTAACAAATGCTGACTACCATAACTGTAAACAATACAGACCCAGATCTGAAGAACACCATGGTAGATCAGGCAAACTGTACAGACCCAGATCTGAAGAACACCATGGTAGATCAGGCAAACTGTACAGACCCAGATCTGAAGAACACCATGGTAGATCAGGCAAACTGTACAGACCCAAATCTGAAGAACACCATGCTAGATCAGGCAAACTGTACAGACCCAGATCTGAAGAACACCATGCTAGATCAGGCAAACTGTACAGACCCAGATCTGAAAAACACCATGCTAGATCAGGCAAACTGTACAGACCCAGATCTGTTGCTGTTGAACACCCTGGGAGATAAGGGAAATAGTACGTATCCAGACCTGTTGCTGTTGAACACACTGCGAGATCAGGCAAACAGTATGGACCCAGACCTGTTGCTGAGCTCATACAAACAGTATTTACCCAGATCTGCTGTCGAAAACTCCAAAACATCAGGCAACTTTGTACAGATCCAGATCTGCTGCTGCCAAATGCCAGTCATAAAACTTGGTGCAAAATGAAAACTTGGACTTAAAACTCCCAATTTAAAAACCAGACTTAGAATTATTAAATATCAAGAAGCATCATATTTATGTTGAGATACAAACAATAATGTCTATACTGTTTGCTTGAAATAATAAGGAGAACAAACAGCCTAGACCATGATCTGTCATCACAATATGTACCAGGAGATCAGGGTTCTACACTACTTGCCTGAAATCATAATAAAAAGGCTCCCAGATGGTCAAGTGGGTTAAGGTACTAGCCTTTATAGACCACTCACACATATCACCTCTGTCCATAATGCTTGCTCAAAAACTTATTTAGAACAGACAAAGATCCAGATATGCATGCACCTGTGACAGATATGCATGTAAACTGATCAATTTGTCTTCACATAGTGTGACAAAAGATCTGGTTAAGTGTCCTTCACAACTCAGTGCATATTTTTACATGGATGAAAATAGTAATAAACTTTTTTTTATCATGTATCTGTCACAAATTTACCTGGCATACTGGACTCAGAGAAATCAATGACATTTTGCTGCTCTGCCTGGATGTATTCCAGTAACTTCTCTGACAGTCGTGTGACCTCCTCAATTGCTGTTGCCAGATCTGATGACTTCAGGTCAAATGATGCACTGTCCTCACAAATCTTCTCCTGTATAACAAGAATTCTTTTTAGTTTCAAAGAATGTTGATCTCCATTTTATTGGAAATTATATTCACCCCAAATTAACTTAAACCATCTTACCCCAAATTATCCAAAATCATCTAGTAGCATGGCAACGATTTGGACAATGAAAAAAATCTCTGTATTAAAGCAATTATTATAAGAATAGGTTTGATTTCAAAAGAGAGATAAACTATTCTGATTCCAAAAAACTGTGTGACAAATGGGGGATGCAACTTATCTGCACCAAAGAGATGATATTCAAACTCTTTCCTTACAAATATTGTGAAGCTCCTAACAATTTTTAAAGAATTGTGCAAATCATCACTTATATATGATAAAAAACTACGAACATATCAATAGGCAAATTTATGCAGCTCATGTAATGCTGAGTGGCTAGCGAGGCAGCTGTTAGATCCATTTTCATAAATCTTTGGTATGACTCGACCAGGGTTCGAACCGGCGACCTCCCACATCTGAGGTGGATGCTCTAACCACTAGACCAACAGAGTGGTCAAATGATTAAATAAACTTACACCACTTTAACATAGTTACAGCTGATGTATGGTAATTTTTTATACTGATGATCATGTAATTGTTTAAAATACTCAGTGTGGGATCCTGTATTTTTTCATACATGATGTCACTTTGTGTGAGAAAATTTGCTAACAATTCTTTGCTCGAATCTGTCTCACTTTCCTAACTAGGTGTCGTAAGATTTATACGTTATTATGTGCATTTAATTTAGTAGAAATTTAATCCTCTATGTATAGCTGAATTATCAATATGTCGTAATGTCGCTTTTAGCGAATTAGTAAAATTCAAGATCAATGTATGTAGTTGTTAGGATAGAATCAAAGTGGATAGTGTAATCCGCTATGATGTTGCATTGTGGTGCAGAACTTAATTTAATAGTGAGTAGTGTTAGACCTTTTATTTGTTTGTATTTGAATGTATAGTTGTGGATTATGCAGAGTTAGGCATTGTTGGCCTTGTGCACATATAATTAGGTTGTTGTTGTTGTTGTTGTTGTAGGGTTTAACGCCACTTTTCAGCACATGATAGGCTATACATGGCGGCCAGTATTAATGGTGAAGGAAGAACCCGGGAAAACCTGGGAAAGAACCACCGACCCACAAGAAGCTACTGGCAAGCTTTCTCACATACCCATACTGGCCAAATCCGAGACTCAAACCCATGCAGACAGAGGTGAGATGGCAGTGATCCGTAACAGATAGCACTTTGGCTGATGTTGATAGTTTACTATATAGAGAATTAGGGATATGCATGTATGTATCAGAATCGTGATATTATTGTTGTTTCATGTGATGAAATAACTGACAATTCAAATAGATCTTGTATTGATTGGATGCAAATGCACTGAAAAATTTTCCTGTAATTGTTGAATACCGAGATATACCGTTACTTTATTAAATTGTTATACCTTTCACCTTATTATTTTTTATACTTTAAACACCTAGACCGTCGACCTTGCTGACTGGGGGCTCGGAGTTATTTAACCTTTTAATTGCCTGTCCTTCTCCGGGGTTAGTAATAATTCCATAGGGGGCACGTGACACACGATCTCTTCCCCAAAATGAAATATTTTTTACACATTATTTTTTGTACTTTTGAAGAATTATTTTCCATATGACAAATACAATAAAGCAATTCAGATGACATAATCCATATATAAGTCAATTCGGAGTATAAGACGAAGCTAAGATTTTCTGTCAAAAGTATCGTCTTATAGGCCAACAAATACAGTACTTTCTCCTTGTCTGTATAATTGATGTGCAAATGAAAATGATTTATTTTCCCTAAATATTATGTCTGAAAAAATAATACCCTTACTGTGTTCTGATTTGTCTGGTACATTCAATCATCGATGCTGATCAGATGTGGCCTAAGTACACCAGGCTGCATTATACCCTTATTTGCAAATAAACAATACTTACTAATTCATTATATTTAAATGGTGGGGAGGTAGTAGATAAACCATACTTATTGATTCATGATAATGTTTCATTATTTTAAAAAACACAACATAATGGTTGCAGTTTTCATGTTTGTATTCTTTTTGTGTGATTACATATGCTGCCATTGGAGATAAGTGTTCACAAAAGCTCGAGTTGTATTGGGTGCACAACTTCTACCACTGAATTCTCTCTTTCAGCAACAGTGACATCCCCCTTTTACACATGTGGCTTTAGGGACAAAAAAACATCAATGACAAGTCAATCCTAGGGGCCTCAGTCTTGAGAATTTGATTGATTGGAAATAAGTAATAGTTTGCTTACTGATGTAATATATATTGAAAGTAAAATTATTTTGTTTCTCTCTGCATACTAGTTCAAAACTAGAAATAGTTTAAATAAGGTGACTGAGTGACAAGAATACAATGATCCCTTGAAGAAATAAATTCTCATCCAATAGAAAGAATTTGAAAAATTTGGGCCTTGGAAACTTGGGCTATTATAAGGGTATTCAGTGCAGTGTTTTATCTACAAATGGCTTCATGTAAGCCATTTGACTCACCAAGGCAAAAAAATAGTGAGTCAAAATTCAAACCTATGAGTCCTATTCAAGCCGATGATCAGTCTTCAGAAGTTTTTAAAAATAATTTTATTGTTTAAATACATGACAAAAATATTAGTTATATAATGTGACTAAAGCCAATAAGGCATGTTTTATAAATATCTGTATACAAGAAAACGTCACACTAGGTAGTACTGTAGTGACTAGAATGAATTAATCTGAATAGCAGGCAGAGAAGAGCTTGTCCCTCACATCATTACCATGTTTTCAATGAGAAAGTAACTCTGACTCTGTAAACTGTTCACAATTTAACAAATCATTTCATGTTTTTAACTTCCTAGATTCTTCTCTCTTTTGTTTTCTTCCATTTCTTCAAAGCTTCCTCAAAAATGAAGGTACTTCTGTCTTCCCCATCAATCTTGATAAGCATCAGATTTCTCTGTTTCTCAATCTTAAGCCTATTTCTAAAGGTGGTTGAAATCCTGTTCTGGACAGAGAATCGACTTTACTTCTCTATGAAAATGTAGCCAGCTGTATGTTTTCAACCATTGCTGTACACATTTATGTTTTATCTTACGAATAACCATTACCTCATCTTTGGATGATGATGGCTCCACTGGTTCAGTAACAGTTCTGTTATCATTAGTCAGTCGTAAATACGGTCCGAAAGACAATTTCATTTGTTTCAGATCGATTCAAATTTTTTGTGCCTTTAATGCCATTTTCAGTCAAACGCTAACAGTATCTTGGAAAAATGCAAGGCATACAATTGAGCAAACGGAAATTTTTGTTTTATTGCGTGACAAGGGTGCACATAAAATAATAGTTTCTTGTGAGAATCACTTTAAAACCATGTGTTTATTTTCTGACTCTTTCTTGGGTGTGGTAATATACAGTTCCAGCATCTGTTTCCACAAATGATCTGACAGTTACAAGTCATGTAAGGTCAGCTCCAGGCTCCACACTCAGTTGTAACCATATGTTTTATGATAACATTAATGTAAGAAACTGGTGTGTGCGTGTTTTCTCTGTTTGGGAAAGTTGTGACCTAGCCATTAAAGTAGTTAGACCAAACCTTTGTTTTGTGTTAATCAGAAAAACATAACATTGAGGTGCGACAATTTATGTACTGGCAACGATTTTTGTGCGTCAAATTGGAAAAGTTTGCGTATTTGACGCATGATGCATGGGTAGATAAAACACTGTCAATGCAGTTTCTTTACTTTACATTCCAACCTAAATTTTCTCATGCTGGCTCAACAAAAGGTACCTTTTGTCCTGAGGGGGTGGGGTTGTTGTATTCAAAATTATTACCAACTTTGGAAATATGGAGTACAGGATCTAGCAATCATATTAGAAGTTACATTGTCTTCATGAAAATATTTCTACTACATCACTCTGTCTCAAAATTCACCTGCCCATCCCTTTCCTCATCTACATATATAATCATTATTACTATGCTGGCAACTAAACTTCCTGTAAATCTAACTGATCCAAGTTTTATATACATACATGCAACCTTTAATGTTTTTTCTTATACTTTTCTTCTAATGTAATTAGAATAGAAAACTTTTCATTCTGTTTATTTAGATTATCTTTTGAATTAGTACATACATATTAAACTTGTATTCCCATACCTGTGTATTGGGAAAAGACAAGTTTTTCAGGTCATCTTTCATAATGTATATTGTTTTGTGTTTATAATTCTAATATATTTAACTTTTTATGCCTTGCAAAGTTAATTAATTGTGCCCCACCTGCACAGTAGGAATAGAAAGCTACTCATATCATTTGTCAACGCATGCACTATCATTGCCTGTATGTTAGCATTGAATGGCCTTTTATTATTTACTGTATATACTTGCTTATATGACAAGCCCAACTGCAAACTGCACAGACCCATATCAGCCATCGTATAATGCACCAGAAGATCTGGGTTTGTGTAGTTTGTTTTTGTAATCAGTAGAACAAACAACACAGACACTGATCTGCAGGCACATTAAGCTATGGCAGATCCTGATCTTTGCTGTTTACAGTTTGACTCAACTTATAGGCAAGTACAAAAGGTACAGACCTGAAGTACTTGCTAGATATGTTTTTTAAATGAACAGTAATTTCCAATAAATGACCTAACGCATGTACAAGTTTCTCATGTTTATTCCTCTACTTTCAAGCAAGATTGTCTCCAAAAACTGACTTATATCTTTAGTTGTTGTTCTTATTTTGGAGGTTTAATGCCATTTCTCAGGGCAAGATAGGCTATACATGGCAGCCAGTATAAATGGTGGAGAAGAACCTGAAACACCCCAGTAAGAACCACTGACCCACAGGATGTTACTGGCAAGTTTCCTCACATAACCTTAGTCAAATTATTATCCATGCATGGGAATGAGGTGCACATCACTGTCTGATGCTACTTATTCAGGGCAATGTTGGGAATTCACCTAGCCACTGATGTGTTAATATCACGTGTGAACTGATAAACTAAAAGCATAAGAGCAGCTATTCTGCTGGTTTATTTTCTTTGCCATTATGTTGACAATAACAATACTTAGTGATAAGTGAATTGTACTATATAACAACAAGCTATTTGACTGTTTGAATCTCCTAAAAGAAAAACCAGTGATGGTAAAAGAACTTGTGACCTAATCAATCCAGCTAATGTCAAATGTTTTGCATTTATCTATTTTATTGTCTTTCATTCCTTGCATCAGTCAGACTACCTATGTAAAGACTGTTTGTTAATAAGGATATTGACTATAAGATACCTTCAGGAGCTTTTGCAGCTAGGATTAAAAAGGTTCACCCAAGAATAATCAGTGAAACTCAAAAAGGATTTATGAAAGGTAGATTCATTGGAGAAAATACCACGCTATTATATATTATGGATCAATTAGAGAATGAAAATAGATATGGTTTATTATTATTAATTAACTGGAGCTTCATGGAAAACAAATTTACAATCTTTTAACTTTGGTGATTCTGTTTGTAAACGGTTTAAGCTTTTTGTAATAACTCTAAATGTTGTGTTATAAATAATGGAAATATGTCATCATTTTTTAGTCTTGAAAAAAGATGAGGATGTTGTCAAGGAGATCCTCTTTGCCTTATTTGTTTATTATCAGTGTTGAGATTTTAGCTACAAATTTTTAAAGCAAAATGCAGATGTACAGGGACTTGTCTTTTATGTCAGTGAGTATAAATTAGGTCAGTATGCCAATGACGCTTTTATTCTTCTTGATGGATCTCAGCATTCTCTTAAAGCAACTATGAATATCTTGCAAGACTTTTTTCTATTATCTGGACTTAAATGTAACATAACAATAACAAATGCTATTTGGATTGGAAACAAAAAAATTTCCAATAAAACAAAATGTCCTGATATGGAACTAAACTAATCCTCTTCTAACTTTACACTTCTTGGCTTCACTTTTTCTCCAGACTTACAACAAACAGTGGATATTAATTATAGGAAGAAACTAATAAAGCAAAACCAATTCTGGCATGCTGAAGTCAAAGACATCTTTCATTAGTAAGTAAAGTAATTGTTGTAAAAACTCTTGTTCTGCCCATATTCATACATCTTTTTTCAGCACTTCCAAATCCATCAGCAAAAATTGAAGCAGAGCTAAATTGTACCGTATTTAAGTTTGTACGGGGTGGAAAAGTAGAGAGAAATAAACATGATATACTAATAGCCCTGGATAATGAGGGAGGATTAAATATGATACACATTTATTCATTCATTAGGTATATAAAGATAAAATGTGTTAAAAAAATTACTGGAAAATGAGGATGGAACATGGCTGAACCAAGTCAATACAACTATATTCAGAAATAAGAAGGATATTTGGAATTAAGGAAGGAGAAAATTAGAAAAAAATTTTAAGCTCATTAAAAGCAGTTTTTGGTGAGATGTAATTTTGTCAGAATCAAATTGGAAATGTTATGTATCAGCTTGTTTAAAGTAACATAAAGAAAAGAGCGAAGACAACAAGCTTTGTAAGTTTTAACAAAAATAATTTATTTCCCTAGAAAACATGGTGAAAAGGTGAAAATATGAAATAGGACTTACGATTTGCGAAGAAAATCCAAACATTTGTCCTAGAATTGTGAAATCATTAAAGTCCTATCAATAAACAGTTCTAATTGAAGCTAGTCTGAATCTCAATTCTGTTCCAAGATGGTGGATGATGTCAGATGAAGTTTTTACACAAATGTCCAAAATTTTCACTTTGAATCACAATTTGTACTGTTCTGTTCCAATTTAGAATCAATTTCACTAAATGTCTTTGTCCAAAGCCAGTTGTATATAGTTCTCCAGGGAAAATAATTATTGTTCAAAAAGTAGATGAAGTATAGCTATCATCTATAACAATACACATCTCGCTCTACAGAGGTACAAATGAACAACTCTTTCCAGCACCAGAAAAAGAATACCTTCTTCTCAAGGTATATGAACGACTCTACAAGGTGTTAAAATATTACTCTGACTACTATTTCACAGATACCTGAGTATTTAAACTGAACGAAAACGTCATTTCATGCACACGCACGAAGAATGCATGGTGATTTCAAAATCTCTCCATCGCAGTAGAAAGTGTAAACAAGTATAATTAGAAATCGACAAACCATGGCATGCAAAATCGTGCTCATGCGAGTCATATTTATGTTCTAAATAAACATGACGTTTCTTTCAAAATATCAGACCCTGTGAACATAATCATCACAACAAAAATTATAATAATGAAATAGAAAAAAAGTTCAAATTTTAACACACACGTAATTAAACTACATGGTCGTAACAGAATGAGGATCCGCAAAATCCAAATTAGTATTTCTCCCTGAGTTTGTTAAATTCTGTTCCTCCTAGAAAGTTACATCAATATAAATTCTGGAAAGATGCCGGCATTGAAATTCTTAATGATTTGGTTGGTGATAACCGTAATTTAATACCTTTTGAAATGACAAAACAAAAAAAACAAATCTGACAATTTTTGAAATACTTTTCATTAATATCCAAAATTCCAAAATGGGCCTCAACCATGAACTTGTAACTTGTGCAATGCGGTAAAACAGGAACTATACTGTAATATTGCAAAGTCTATGTCACCTATACAATGTATACTTGTATCAGCCTATCTGTGTCAAAAGTAATTGCATGAAATATGCATGCATGCATGCATGTGTCTTTTCAATTTTTTGTGCATCATTTGTTGTCCCTTGATTAATTGATTACCAGAAATGTTTTGATTGTAGACCTTGGGATGGTGTTCCCTGACCCAGAGGTCAACCTGTTACGGGGATAATAAAACAAAATATTTTTAAAAAACTTTTGCCATTAATGGTTGGACATTAAATGGGGCTGTTAAGTACACAGCACCAAGTCAGATGACTTCATGTGATAGAAACGCCTTTCCCAATCTGAATTTTAATACAATGTTGACAGTTGTCACTGCCTTGATTTCTGTAGAACATCCACTGAAGACAAATCTTTATTGGGAGAGACCAATTACTTTTTAAAGGGGATGGTATTAAATGCCTGAAAGCAATTCCCTTGCTCTTGTTTTAGTATAAAACGACATATTCTGTTCTTTATGCTACTTGAAATAAATTTAACTTGTAATGAAAAAAATGTCCAGGTTGGAAAGATCATTTTAGCCCCATAAATTAAATGGTCAGTCCGAAACTGTACACATGCCATCAGAATTGAACTAATTCAAAGTCATGTATATTCAGTCTGTGACTGTGCCTTTACTGCTTAACTCATTCAGCCCCAATCCCACCTGTAGGCATGATGAGGCTGTACCTTATTTCCGAGCTCTGTAGCATCAAGGTTATTTAAGATATATGAAAGTGGGTGGTATTACAATAAAGCAGACAGATGTAGCTCTACAATGATACCAAATAATCTGGACTCTCAACTTGCATTACAAAAGCCATTAAGTCATCTTGGTGTTTGTCTTCAAAGCATTCTGTGTACAATCATTGTTCAAACAATAGCCAATATATGTTTGCTCGTTAAACTGCATACAAGACAAAGAACCAAACAATGCGATGGTTGAAAAAAGATTCTCACTGTCAACGATGTGTGAGAAAATTTGCTAACAATTCCTGCCTCATGTTTAAAAATGTCTTCTGATAGAATTTGTAATTCAGAGTACTTTGGGTAATGTCAATATGTGTTATATAATATTAATACTTTAGACCGATTCTGAAACAAAGAAACTACCTGTCCATGAATTAGCCATTGCATTACAGTCAAATTTGCAGTTACTTCCTTTGAAGAACTTTACCACAGTGGTGAGAAACTCTGTTTGTTTTGCAATCAGCAGTGATGTCACTGGCTGGCTTAGGCTTAGAGACCGGAAACCTGACATTATAACACATCAGTGATACTACCCCAGACAGTTTTCAAAGAAACCGCCGGTAACCAATCAGAACTAAGATAGTCAAACATTGGGGTGGGTTTCTCATGCAGCCAGACATTATTCTGTTACATTCATTGTGAATGGATCAGTGCATGTCTGGACACTGGCAAAAGCAGATCATAAGGAATTTGGAGACAAAAGACTGTGCTGTGTGCCGAAGTTGTGTGCTCGTTAAAAGGGCGGGAAGGGAGTTCTAGGAACTTCGGACGAAATTTGGAACAAAGGCTTCTGAGCTAAAATATGTTCACCTGAATCTGTCTCACTTTCCTAACTAGGTGTCGTAAGATTTTTACATTTTTATGTGCATTTGATTTAGCAGAACTTTAATCTTTTATGTATAGCTGAATTATCAACATGTCGTAATGTAGTGTAGAGCAAATTAGTAATATTCAAGATTAATGTATGTAGTTGTTAGGATAAAATCGAAGTGGATGGTGTAATCTGCTATGATGTTGCATTGTGGTACAGAACTGAATTTAGTAGTGAGTAGTGTTAGAACTTGTACTTGTTTGTATTTGAATATTGTTACTTGTTACGTATATGTAATTAAATTGCTTGTGTGTTAGTTTTAAAATTCTTTTAATTTTATTTTTGTCTCATTACATTTTATTGTAATGATTATTTTCATGGGATTCGATATTTTTTTCAGTAAATTCAGTTTGTTTAGAATGTAAAAATATTACATTAGCACTATTTTTAGCTCACTCTGGTACATAGATTTTGTAAACATCGAGTGAAAACGATTGGCTATTTCCAAGGTCATTTCGGCCCGCATGTTAGCTGAACTGTAAACAGTCTTTTTTTAAATATATTTTCAGTGTGAGAATTTGGTTCTTAGATAGGGCTATTGTAACTACATGATAATTGGCATTTTTTTTATTGCGCTGTTCAAATTAGTAAATCACGTAGCCTGTCAAGTGAAGCACCATGTGATCTAAAATCAAGGCTTAAAACAACCATTTTCTACTAGTTTGGGGGAGTTGTATTTTAAACTTGAGGGCTCAAGAGGTTTCTATTGTTGTTGTCAGATTGTTTTTGAAGTTCATCTGTTTTTGGAATTTAATAATTTATTCTCTAGAAAACTAAACAAGTGATTTATATTAATAAAAGTTCTGGGAGAAAGAAATTCAGTGGAAATTTATTCTGGAGTTCTATATGGAAACATAAACTGTGATTCAATCAAGGATCTGTTACCATAAGTACAGACATCATCTGACATCATCGCCTCCATATTAGAATTTCATCAAGATTCGAACCCGGATTCTATTAGAACTGTTTAGTGATAGGACTTGTATTTTTCAATCTTAGGATTAAATTTTGGATGATATTCACAAACCATATGTCCTATTTCCGATTTTTACATTGTTTTCTAGGGAAAAAAATTATTTTGTTAAAATATACAAAGCTTGTTGTCTTCACTCTTTTCTCTTGTTATTTTTGTACGAGCCTACATGTAACAATATATAGTGTGGATTATGCAGAATTTGATATTGTTGGCCTTATGTATGTATAATTAGGCATTTTTACATTTGTATGTGTCTTTTATAATTTGTCAGGTAGGAAATGCATAGGAATATTGTTGAAGTTGATAGTTTACTATATAGAGAATTAGGGATATGCGTATATGTATCAGAAGTTGTGATATTATTAGTGTTGTTATAGCCTTTATTATAGAACAAGAGTGTATGGAATATTTAGATGTGAGTGTATGAGTTGTCCTAATGATTTAATTGCCATTATGCTGATGAAAGGTCTGAGAGTGTGTTAATTCTCCTGTTTTTGAACAAGAAGGTCAAACTGTACGTCCCTTCTAATCCACAGGAAGCTTACTGGGTGGGATCAGACACCACCTGAAGATTAGAGAGAAGAAGAGAAGAGCAAGTGGAATTAGGCAGTTATGCAAATGCACAGGGCCGGGAGATGGAACAAGGGTACTGGAAGTACCGACAAGGTGGCCAGGAGAACGGAAGAAGGGTACCAGAAGTACCGACAAGGAATACAAGGCAGAAGTTACAGATAAGTAACATAGAAGGGACATGGGAAGGAAACACTATCACCTTTAATTTTGCATGATGAAATAACTGGCAATTTGGATAGGTCTGAATTGATTGGAAGCAACTGCACTGAAAAAGTTGTCCTGTAATTGTTAAATACCGAGATATAGTTTATTAAATTGTTATACCTTTCACCTTACTATTTGTATATTTTATACACCTAGACTGTTGGCCTTGCAGACTGGGGGGCTCGGAGCTATTTAACCTTTTAATTGTCCATCCTTCTCTGGGGTTATTAATAATTCTGTAGGGGGCACGTGACACTCACCATAATTTATAAATCAATTAATATAAGCAATTGCTAATCATCAAAGTCTATCTCACAGCTGAACAGTGTTACAATTATGGGCCAATGATTTATAAATCATCCCAAAAATGGGAGTAATGATTTATAAAACATCAAAGAAAGGAAAGCCACAAATATGTGCATGTAGCTTGGTAGTATTATTATACAACTGCTGCAGACAGTTGACCAGTGAACAATGTTGCCCATTCCCTATCAAAATGACCCCATAGTTGATTAACAATTATTCTTGCTGTAGTCATTCAAACAAATAGCTGTCAAAGTGTTAATTAGTGGATATTTACAATGGACAGCAATACATGGAAATGTCATGCTTTTGCTGTTAAAGAGAAGTGCTGGAAAGGATTATGTCTGGTCTTGAACAAACACAATTAACTTGAATTCAGGTGTTCATGAGTCAACCACCTGATGATGGAAGGGCAGCTGAAAATCAATAAGTTTTCAAAAACAGATAAAGTATTCTGAGTCGCTGCAGAGAAATTCTAGTGGTTTGAAATTTGTATAGACACTGTTTATTGACCCTGGGATATAAAAGTGCATACATAATGAACCATAAAATCATCTTTCCTTGTTTAACTTCACTGTTATTTTCTTGCACTGAATTCAGACACATCATGATCTGTGACACAATTACTAAATATTATACTTCTGTGTGCATATTTTTCATGGAATTATGTTGGATTCACTCTCACACATGCCATAAGATCAACTGATGAGTACACAGTGTTGATACTCTAAAAATGATGCAATTAAATTATAGGCAAACATGCTAAAATTGTAAAATATATTTTATCAACATGCCAGACTTATAATTCAAAGGGTGCAGGTTAAAATCCTGCCATCAGATCAACCCAGGTCAAACTACTGTGGCATGTCCTTGTGCAAGGCACCTTACCCCAATTGCCTCAAAACTAAATTATGTACTTTTGTTGCTCTTCTGTAAAACACCACATCGAACCCTTTCTCCACCAAATAAGTGATAACTCTGTCTCACAATCCATGAACAATGAGAAGACAAACATATATTTGATATGACTTAGCATTTAACAAAATAACATATTTCAGTTCTTTTATTTGCAAATTTTATACTTTATTCACAATGAGAATCAACATTTCTATTTTGTTTGGAGTAGAGAATAGCTTGCATTGTGTTACAGTATTTAATTGAAATATCATTGCGTTCATAACTTACCAAATTATGTGCCTCATCAAAAATAACAATATTTCCTTGTAATTCCACTCCATGTGCTTTTCTTGACTGGAAATAATGAAATTTGATTAATGTTATTATATGCATATAAGGATACACATAACACAAAACAGTTGTAACTACCATACTGTAAATAAGCTTGGAGTCTCCAAATTTTAGTTTGCCATAAATCCACAAATTAAAATTTATTCTTTCTATTCTAATTTTGTTCAGTAAAGAATTTTTTATTCTCATAAAGAATTTGCACTTTTCTGTTCCTGGTATAATGTGAAAATAATTTTTTTTTCCCTGTAATTAAACTTAACCATTTCCACCAAACCCATACAAAAGTGTAAACAAGAGTCCCTTGAAGGGGATGACACTCTCCTGACCAAAAAGAATTTCCAAGAATTTATGATAAGAGCATTTCTTCCTTTTAATTGCTAAGTGCCAAAACCATCTCTGACCTTCTTCAGTGATTCAAAGTATTTCAATATAAGCTGCTGTATATTCACATAATGGATGTCAGGTTGGCATCATTTCCATTTCAGACCAACAATACATCCTAAGAAGTCTTCTGGTGAAAACCACATTTTGATTTGACTCTCTGTTCAGAAATCACGATTAAGATTATTAAGAAGTCTGCTATGGTGACCATATTGAATATCAGAAAAGTGTCATTTCCATTTAGGACTTACTTTATATAAGAAGTATTAGGATGAAAGCACAATATCAATTTGACCAACAATCTAGAAGAAGAACAAGAACAAGATGACATTGTGGTGGCCATATTGGAAGTCAGTGAGGCACTATTTTCATTACAACAAACTAGACATCATAAGAAGAATTTCAGTGAAAATCATATGATGAGGTCACCATCCATTCAGAAGAAGTAGTGATAACAAGATTACAAGATGGCTGCTATGGCAGCCATAGTGGATGTCTGAGTGGCACCATTTTCATTTAAGGCCATCTAGATATCACATGAAGTCAATCAGTAAAACCCCAGAAGGAGTAGCAATTAACAAGATTTTCAAGATGGCTGCTGTGGAAGCCATACCAGACATCAGATTGATATTATTTTCATTTAAGACCAAGATGACATTACAAATAGTTTTCCAGCAAAAACACCATTCAATATCCATTCAGAAGGAGAAATGATAACAAGATTTTCAATATGACTGATATGGTAGCCATTATTGGACATTATATTAGTACCATTTTCATTTAGGACCAACTAGTCTTAAGAAGTCTCTTTGTAAAAACCCCATCTTGATATGACCATCCATTTAAGAGTAACATTAAGATTATGAACATGATGCTGTGGTTGCCATCTTGGATTTTTGTGTGGCATGACTTTACTTTAGGATCAACTCAGAACACTGGATGAACATAGCATAAAGATTCATGATAGAGCTCAAAGTTTGTTAAGGAGAAGTACTGATAACAAATTTTTGCTAATGGATAGATGGACAATGGACATTGGATAATGGATGATGAACAACATACCATCCCAAAGCTCTTCTGGCCTCTGACCAGTACAGCTAAAAATCATGGTCTCTCAAAACTGGTGGTCTCTCATGACAGGTTATAAAACTATAATCGATAAATTAGTGCATTCAGAATATGCATGGGCCCATTTTCACTAAACATCTCAAATGTTTCTTTCTCAAATTTAATGTTTTGATCATCTTCCTTATTGTTTTATTATCAACAACAAATTTTCCACTTATTATTCAACAGGAATCAAGAATCAAGACATACTCAGAATATAATGAATTCTCGAAAGAAGAGTTTATTTTTATCAGGAAAGAAAATTTGAGAAACAGATTAACTCTTTTCTCAAGAATAAAGTTACTGACAGTTGCACAATTTTTTTAAATGAAGAGTTAACTTTTTAACCACTGAATGATTTCTACCTTTGACAAAAGCATATATTTTCAGAGGCATCATAATCAATATACCAGGAACTTTAAACTTTAAATAAAATTTAGAGAAATTCAGTGAAACTGGGGCCAGTTCTTTCATGGTAGGAGATTTCTCATAGCAGTGGTCTTTCAAGACAGGTTTTGATGAGATACTAAGACATGATTTGAAAAACCACTGCTATGACAAACCACCTGTACATCATTATTACTTTTATCTTCAACTTTCATACACCCATATGTAAATAATGAAAAGTGAACAAACCAATTATAAACAATACAATCATTATAACATAACCTAACATTCGTCTGACTGAAACAAGTAGTACACTCCCATTCTATGAAGAGTCATAAAAAGAAATATTTAGCCAACTAGAATATCTTAATGTATTACTACGACAGGTACAAAATGCAGGATTAATTACATCTGAATAACAGAAATTATAGAATAACTGCTTTATCTTTATTGCAAGAGTGCACTAAAACCCAGTATCTGCTGTAATTCTTTAAACTAAATTCCCATTATCATCATAATTCTTTGAATTAAAACTCAGTATCATTTGTAATTCTTTGGACTGAAACCCATTATCATCTGTAATTCTTTGGATTAAAACCCATTATGGTCTGTAATTCTTTGGATTAAAAACCCATTCTCATCTGTAACTGTTTGCAATTAAAGCCCAGTGTCATTCGTAACTTTTTGCAATTAAACTCTGCATCATTTGTAACTGTTTGCAACTTCTAATTTTTCATTCAGCATCAATCCATGATTCAACATATTTTTGTTACTTTAATTTTTCATGGATTTAACTTTTTTCTGTGAATTTTTTCTACTTAAGAATGAGCTGAAATTATGATGATTATCATCTTCAATTTTTCATACACCCATGCATAAATAATGAAAAGTGTACAAACAAATTACAAACAATACAACTGTTACACACATTTATATTCGTCTGACAAGTCAATGTTCTGCATGTACTAAAATTGAAACAAAAAATGTTTCTCCTAAATGCCAAATTCTCTTTTAATTATATGTAAAGTCTTTCAAAAATATATCCTCTTGATTATAGAAAATGATGTCTTAATAATTAGGGTCAACTCAGGTGTGGGGCCCTGTATGGCACTTGACTTTACAGTTCACTCTGATCTCACCTGCCTTCATGGGTTTGAGCCTCAGACTTGGCAAACATGAGAAAGCTTTTCGGTAGCTTCCCACGGGTTGGATGTTCTTTTTGAGGTTTTCTCCACGCGTTCTTTCCCTGCCAGATATACTGGCAATCATTTATAACCTATCATGTGCTAAAAATGGCATCAAACCCACAAAACCATTTGCATTAACCCATCAGTTTCATGCAACTGAAACAGTGATTAGGATATGGGTCCAGAGTTACTTGAATTTTGATCAACTGAATGTGGCCCTCCTTAATTCTACATGAAATCTGTCAATCATTTCCATGAACTGGTCGGAGTCCAGTTGACCCTAAAAGATGCCTATCAATAGTTTCAAAAAGTCCTATCCATAATTTTAACCACCTGTTGGTACTTTATCCTCCTAAAACTAAGAGCTCATCTAACATTAAAGGTTTTGATAAAGCTTACAAAGTATGCATGTGGCTGTTTCTAACATAGCTGATCCTCCATCTGATGACCCCACAGCCTTCTCCCTCCCCCATCTCTAAATCACACCCCATTTCCATGAACTGACTAATGCAAGTTCACAAATAGTATGTGCATCTATGACCTTGACATCTGTTACTCAGATTGCCCATTAGTGCCATTCCCTTTATCTTACTCATTACATCCAACTCACAGGATTGATGTCACACATAATACAAAGTGAGTCTATTCCTGAACTTACAATTTAGGGGGGAAATCCACTTATACATTTTAAAAAAAAGAGGAGAATTTTCTGAATATATGTGGGATTAAATAAAGAAAAAATAGGGCTGAAAATATTATATGCAATTTTCATATATTCATTGGATTTTGGGGCATACTTTTTAGAAATCAGCATGAATCATGCAATTGCACACTCAAGAACAAAGAAACTCCTAGATGCTTGAATGTGGTATAATAAAGAGTTTTCAAGCATTTTAGTAATTGAAGTGAAGAGCCTAATAAATGTGTAGTAATCAAGCGTGCTGCATCTTTGCCAAAAAAAAAAAAAAGAAGACTATATCTATGCGATTTTTTAAAAAAGAAACAACAATGAAATCTTAGCAGTAAATGACTCCAGTTATTGTTTTGCATTAAGCCACACACACTAAGACTGTCATACAGCATACCCTCTCTTTTACACTTTCCTAATATTTTCTGTTATACAGTGTAAATGGATATTTCTTTTAACAATCATATTTATAAAAGTTTTATTAAAAATATACTGAATCATAATGATGCGCAGTTGTCAGTCAACACCCCTAAATAGTTCCATTTTGAGAGTGCGATATGAAAATACTGACTTAACATCTGTATCGTGTACTCAATCAACCACGGAGAATTTACTGGGCATGTACTAAATGTCAAGCAAATATATAAATTTGATAAATACTGCAACTGTTAGGTTACCTTTGTGTCCAAAAGGTAGTTGTATGGCATAAAAATAATGTCAGCATCTGTCTTCAGCTCCCGGGCCATATAGTAGGGACACACTCTGAAAGTACCCAAAGTTAATGACTGCTGAAAATGCTGTAATGCACTGTGTTTTGGACTTATCTATTATTTGACCACAAAAGATCAGAAAATGAATGGTCATAAGGAAATTGTAATTTAAACATTTAGGTATATAGCAGCAGCTAATATACTGAGTTTCAGGTTGTAAGAAGGAAGTACAGTGACATTTTGTCCCTTGCCTACTGCGGCAAAATCCTTTTAGACACTACTGTAGTATTACTGTGCAGACAGAGAAAGTAGGTTGCATGGCACTATCTCAAAGGGCATACTAGCAAAAAGTGCAGAAATGGGGTAACAAAAACCTGATCGGTAACCTTGATCTTGAGGATATAACCTTGACTGTGATACATGAGATGCAACCAAACTGAGAAGGATAAATGTACCATGGTTCAACCTTGTACATCAAACAACTTTAATGCTATGTAAAACAGAAACAGAAATCTTAAGATATTGACCTTTGATGGTAACCTTGATGATAGGACCCAAAATGAGAATGGCAACTTATATTCCAGTAATAATATATTTTATACCAAGTTACATTCATTTATCTTAAATGGCACTTAAATCAGAAAGCTTGAGGGAACATAAGAATAAAACCAATAATAATGACCTGTGACAGTGACCTTGAAAATTGCAACCCCAATGTGGTATGTAATACATCTTCTAGCAATGATAAATATGTATACAAAGTTTCTTTGATTAATCTCAAATAGCTCTGAAGTTACAGAGTGGAAAGGGGGGTAGAATATTCAAAATACTGAACCATGATATTGACAGAGTAGAAAGTGTGATGGAATATTCAAAATACTGAACCATGTTAATGAGCATGAAGACAGGATCCCCCTATGTGCTATAAGGCACACCTACTAAGAATGGTATATACAAATTGCATGTGGCATCCCCTAATCTCCAGCAGCTCTGAAGTTAGAGTATAAAGGAAAGTGTGGTGGAAATTCAAAATATTGACCCGTCACCTTAACCTTGAAGATAGAATATGCAATGTGATATGTGACACATCTGCCTATGATGTATAAGTATACAGAGTTAATCCCTTAATCCTGTTAATCTTATATAGCTCTAAACTTAATAGAGTGGAAAAGAAAGCGTGAAGGAAATTTTAAAATAGACCTGACCTTGAAGACAGGACTCCAGATCTGGAACAAGTGACATCATCCTTACCAGGTTTCATCCCCGAATATCAGACATGTGTAAAGTTATAAAATGAAATGAGTTTTCAACAAATTCAAGAATATTTAAACTATACGACCTAATTTTTGACAAAATGAGGATTTTTCAAGGCAACCCCTCAAAATCAAGGTTTTTTCAGTGTTGCAAAAACCATGCCCAACACACCTGCTAGTGATGACGTATAGGTATAAAACATACCATAATCTCAAATGACTTTAATTACAGAATTGAGGGAAAAGCATGCTGGAAAATTTAAAATATTGATCCACAGCCTTGTCTTTGAAGATGAGACCCCAAATGTGGTAAGCCATAGACTTTTTAATGATGATGTATCTGTATATCAAATTTAATCCCTTAATCTCAAAAGACCTGCATGTATGATGGGCAGATTTATGACAGAAATAAATTCAAAAATTATTTACATATCAAAGGACATAAGACGAAGTCAAAACTGAAATATTTAATTTTGAGTTTATTAATTTAATCTGAAAACAATTTCTGCATTCTTTATGTATCTGATATGTGATCTTCAACCTGTACAAATCTGTAAATATTATTTTATGGACAAACTGGTGACAGGGCACTTTTTCCCATACTCTTCTATGGAATGATTCTTACTTGGGAATATAATAATAATAATAATAATAATGTGGACTTAGTACAATGCCTAATCTTTAGAAGCGTCAAACGCTTTCCAGTATTAGATAACACATAAAAATATATATAGAGGATCTCAAATAGGTAATGATTTAATACTGAATTTATGAAATGAGTTGAATATTGTCCAGCTTTTGTGAGCCAAGGCTCACAAAAGCTGGACATTATTTAATGAGTTTCATAAATTTAATATTAAATCATTACCCATTTGAAATTCTTTTCATCACATAGTTTTTATTTCAGTAGAAATTATTTAGATAGAAAGAAGAATGAATAATTTTGTTCATTCTGTCAGATGATGTACCTTTCATTTGTTGTGTGTATAAAACAGTCCCAAACAAAATTGAAATAGTAAATGTAGATTATACATTTTTGCTAACTATAAATAAAAAAATAAGCTTCCATCCAAATAAACAGAACATTTGACAAAAGACAAAAACATTTTTTTTTACAACACAAAATGTCCAATGCATGTGATGTCACATTGTTTGATACGGTGCACAGTACCGGTTTGAGTTGGCCTGTCCAATGTGTGTGATGTCACTATGTTTGATCAGTGCACAGTACCAGTTTGAGTTGGTCTGAACAACACTGTGCCAGTGTTTACCTTGAAATTCCATATCACAACCAAACATTACATTGTTGCGATCTTTTTGTGAAAAGAAGATTACTAGATGCAGAAATACACATTTACTGTAATGTATTTGTGACAGTATATTTGCAGTATTTGATTGGAACATTAGACTGTAGTGAAGACGTAAACAAATCTCTTTTTGAGTCAAACTTGCATTGCATATTTATTGCATAAGTATGCTGTGGCTGGATAAAGTTATGTCATTGGGGAGACCGGTTTGTGTCTACAGTCTTCTGTGAACAAAGATGAGTAATTTACTTCTGTAAGTTCACATTTAAACCATGCTTGTATATAGGGTGGATTTCATGCTATTGATATACTGCCCCTCCACCCCTATCCCTGCTATCATGCTATCAATTGAGCAATGCCCATAGTTTTACTTGTTGTTATTGTTCTTGTCTTGGGGGTTTTAGCCATTTTTCATGCTATGATATGTTATACATGACATAACAAAGCCCTGTGGGGATAAATTGACCATAGTGAAACAGATCAGACCATTTTCCCCCAATTCCCTTTTCGCAAGTCGAATCAAAAAATGGCCGCCAAAAGCGTTCACTGAAAACAAAAAATGCCAGAAGCTTGTTAAAAAAAGTTTTCCCACGATTGCAGCCAATCAGTAAAGAGGACACTTAAGAATAATTTCATGGTCTTATTTGGACCAATCAGAATCACATAAAGTGATATGCTAACGTGTGATAATATCAAAAATATGAAACTGCACATACTATAGGAAAACTATACCAACTATGTGATAAACAATGACAATATTACAAGAACAAATACCATGAAATTACAAAACAAAAACATGCTGACAATAATTAAGGAAGTAAACATTAAGTCTGTTTTTGTAGCAGAAATAGTTGAGTTTTTTAAGAGCAGACTTGAAAATAAGATCACAGTGTCCTTTTGTCCAAGATCAATAAGCATTTCATTCCACATCTCTGGCCCCTGGTACACAAAAGAACATTCATATAACTTTGTTTTAACAGTGGGAAGAAGGAGAATACGAATGTTGGAAGAAAAGTGCAAGTTTAGATGGGGAGTACACATGGGTGAGATCTGACTGGACTGAAGCAATGAAACATACCATAGTGAACAGATTTTGTTTTTGATTCTGGATCAAATGGGTAACAAGTGAAGGTACAGAGCAGGTGGGAGGTGTGCTCAGCTGTTCATACTCTAAGAATGATCTGAGCAGCCGTGTTTAGAACTTTTTGATGTTTGTTTGTGGATACTGAGACAAACCAGACAGAAGTGAATTACAATAGTCTAGTTTTGAAAGTATTAAGGAACACCTAAGTTTCATACTGACTGTGTGAATTTAATGCTGGTATTGCTGATACTCACTGTCTGAGGTCAAGGATGTGAATGAAAGTTTATGTGTGGCAGTCAGGATGGCTTCAGTTTTATCATCATTCATGTGCAGCTTGATACATCAGAAATGCACCTCTCTATATCTTGGATGGTAGCCTCGACATCAGTTGGGATTTGTAAATGTACACAACATACACACCACTCCACTGTTTTAGAGTACCCGAATGACTCTCAAACCCACTAATAACATGGAGGCAGGTGTGGATCCCATTTTTTTCATCCAAAAAGGGCAAAAATAGACCCTTATCACAATCTAAGCTAGTAAATGAAAGTCTGATAATGTTGATTGTGTTATCATCAAAAAGGTAGTAAATGCACAGAAATTTTGAATAGATATCATAAAATTTGCATATTGTAATAAGGAATCATATTAAGAAACTGAATGAAAAACATAATATCTAATACAATATTGCTTAATAAAATTGTTGGTAAACACTTACTGATGGCACCAATGTAAGAGATAAATATCAATTAAAGAAGTCTCATCAAGTGAAATTCATGTTTTAATTCGGTTTAAATGTAATCATAAATGTGACATGCCATTATCTATAGTATTCAACATCAATGCCCTAAAGCATTTCTGTGAAACCCTATGTTAAGTATTTACATTGCAGCTAAGCTGACTTAAATTTGACAGCTATTGGAAACTTAATTGTCCTTGGACATGATCCAACAAACAAGTCAAAAGATTGTCTCCAGCATCTGATTATATGAAAAGTCCCGACATCACTGCAACATTCAAATGAAGGTCAACCTAATTTCTTATTCAAATCAAACACTTTAGACAGCTTCAAAATTTTTGTCTTTGGCTAGTCTGTAAAGAGTTCTTCCAAGCATGCAGTAATACATCTAAAACTAACCTGCAAGATGCAACACCACATACATAATTCTATTCTTTCTTTCTTTTTATTTTGCCTGATTAGGATGTGCAAATGCTGACCACGTTTATTAGTACAAATGACATGGAGCTGAATACACTGCCATATACTACCAACAACGAAATCAAATGTGAAAGTAAAACTCATTATGAGAAATTAACCAGAGCAAATATAATGATGGATTTGGCTCCAGTGGTGTAAGAGTGTAAATTTGTTATGGTTCATTTCATTTTGTATTTGCTTATGGATACATGCTTACACAGACAGGCAACTCAGACTAGATACTGATGTATGAATTTGTGAGTACTGCATGTCAAGATGATTTATATTAAAAGTCTGCCATGAATTTATTAACTTTTCTTGACAATTTAAGATCTAATATCAATTCATATTAAAATCAATTAAACAAATATTTGTCTAGGACAAATAATTTTCATGTATCAATGAAAATTGCTAGCCAACCCCCCTCCACCATTAAGCTGGTGTCAATGTAAATTGACTCCATCGTTCACAAAACATCAAAGGAAAGGTGTTTATGAGCAATTTTTGGCCATACTTTTTCTGAATAATACATTAGCGCTTTATCCCCAATACAATCCAATTAAGTCAGCAACCCTTGGTTAAGTGCTCATAAAAAACACCATTTATTCATCATTACTAATAATCAATATAAAGAAAGACACAAAAATATACTCTAAAAGTATTATTATTCTCCTCATTTGTCATTTTTACTCAGTATATGTTTGAGGTTGGATTGCATTCAGCAAAATCACTGCTTGAATACAAATGGAAACAAAACAGAAGTTCAATTATACTAATACAAGTTATCTATCTGTTATCTGAATCAAACCATCCCCTGTCAATTAACAAAATCCCATGGATCCCAACCATCTGTATGCAGCAACCATTATCTCTAGGACAAGAGATTGCACAAATCAATGCCAGAAGTAATGAAACCTTCAATAATCATGAGTGAGAAATTGTACAGAGAAGATTTACCATAAGCTTAACAATATCTGCAGCTGTCATTATTAGTGTGTGTGTGTGTGTGTGTGTGTGTGTGTGTGTGTGTGTGTGTGTGTGTGTGTGTGTGTGTGTGTGTGTGTGTGTGTGTGTGTGTGTGTGTGTGATTCGGATTTTTAATGCAGCTTTAACAATTTTTTTCAGTCATATCGATATAATGTCTGCAGTGTGGCAGTTTATAGTGATGTCTAGTACTGGGGCATTATGCCACAGATATGTAGCATCATGTCCCACCCAGTCACATAATCCTGACACCAGTCTGACCAGTCCTAACACTAACCCTTTAATGCTGAGCACCTAACATGGCAACTGCTTGTACCATTATAAGTCTTTGGTATGACTCGGCTGGGGTTTAAACCTATAACCTTCAACATCTGAGGCAGACGCTCTAACCACTATGGCCACTGGAGCAGTCCATTATTAACATTATTAGCTGATAATAAACACACAAACACTCGACTGGTATATGTAGATCATAGCCCAGAATCAAGCCCTTAAACATCCATCATTTTGCATTTGTGCAACAAGACTTTTTCACTGACTACATGTATTTACTTTTAAAAGCTCTTAAACAATTGCACTTGGCATCCCAGTAGTTGTAAGATGAGAAAATTCAGCTTTTTACTACCATCTTTATCTAACGTTTTCTAATGGTAGAAATAATCATCTTTTTTAATGTCCAAACAAAATTGGGACAAAGAAAATAATTCCAAAAAACCAGCACAAATAGTCAGGGTTGGGGTGAGGTGGAGAAATATCTATCTCTATTTTTGTTACTCTGGTTGGCCAATTAATGATTGTGTTTGCAATTTTGATACCATAAGATCAAAATGTATTAAGTCTACATATCAGTTGACTGTGCCACTTTTGACATAAATTCTGTTCTTTCCTAATGAAAAAATACCCATATCAAAACAGTGGTTTGTCAATGCCAGTCAAGTCTGGGTTCATCTCACTGAGTACAAGATTAAACTCTACAGGTTTGGCTAAACTGAAAAGAAATACTGAAACACAATCATGCAAAACAAATGCAAGAAATATTGTTTCCTTAAGTCAAATTTACTTTTGTAACAGTCCTGAGTATATCAAGCTGTGAAGTACACCACCATTTTCATACTGACTGAACAATCAGCCTCTCGGTACTTCGGTTGTTGTATCATTAATATAGTAATGTGCATTGTCCGCATGAGGTGCTATTATTAATATCACAACTCAAATTACAATGACATCTGAAACAGTTGGATGGTATTCAATAGGGTGAATATAAATCGTGGTCTGCGGCTCTCCAGGGGCAACCCGTCAATATATGTGGACTGGGAGGGAGGGTGCTGACTGCATGGTTCGCCTAGAGCACCAGTTGCTGGCAAATATTCTAGTCCCAATCGTAAATATATGAGATGGATAATTTGCCTAAATGGAGAAGCAGTAAGTTAACTTGACTGTTTAGAATGGGATTTAAACCTTTCAGAGTATAGAGCATATGCATAGTTAAATGTTACACAAATTCAGTAATCTTAACAGATATTCTCCTCTCTTGGAATGATTAATGATATCTATCACATAATGGGCCTAATGCATTATTGTATTCTTTTTGTAAGGTGTTTGGCAATTAAGGTTATTAACAATGCAACTTACAAGGGACAACCAATTTAAACTTAAGTGTCACAACACACATATGGCAGATTCAATAATTTTTCATATTTGTCAAATGACATGTTTACGTGCATTAAAATTTCAGCATACTCATTTATCAATATCTTTCTAACAAATCTTGTGCTTAATCTGCGGGGAAACTATTTATTTGAAAAATGGATCTTCTGCTACAAATTCTCATATTCATCAACTGATGTCACATTGAAAATGATAACCAGCCCACAAGCCAGATCCAGCACACGTCCTGGTTTATCCATTTATTTACATGAGGGTGTGGCTTTAAAAATCACTTATCTGGCCCATACCCTGGAGGAAGCAGCAAATGCCTGCTACATATGATATAAAACTAAACAATACATTATTTTCTTAATTCTTCCAAAAGATATATGTGTAAACACAATGGTTAATAATCACAAAATGGCAGCTCTTTTAGGCAGTGTACTTTGTTGGATTTTCAAATACCAGGCATTGTATTAAATCAAAATACATTTGTGACCTAATTCAGAGATGAAGCATGCTACAAAATAGGTCACAATGACTTACTTTCACCACAGTTCTGGTGGTTAGGAAGTAAACCTGTGACTCAAACAACAACACTCTAAACCATCTGCATAAAGGCAATCCTTGTGTTTTGAAAAAGTATCAACAGCTTCCTTGATTTGAATTCTTTCCTTTACAAGAACAATAATACTAAACACACATGTCCCAAGCGATTTTGTAAGTAAAAACTCCATATGTAAGGCTTCCTACATGCCACACTGAAATAAGAAGCATCTGTAACATGATATTACAAAATCTATTTTTTCTGAAGTGAGAATTTTATCTATGGCATCTATTACTGCTATAAAATGCAATTTTTCCTCTATTGTAGCATAAATGCCCTGATACAACATGCCTAATTAATTGGTAAAATACTCAGAGTCCCATGGAGAGAATAAATTTCCATTCTGAACAGTTTGTACTCATCACTTGATGTACAAGTGATCCTTTGGGACTAGCTAAGTGAAATGAAGCAATTACAGAAAAACATTTTATTCTACCAGTCAAAAAGCAAACAAAAGGCATAATTATTCTCCAAACACTATAAGTTTTTGTCTTATATCAAGTTAAACCTTTTAAATTTTAAAAACTTGATAAACCATAATGAATCAATGGAAGCAGACTATATAGGCTTCTGTGGCATTGAATATCAACAACAAAAATGTATTTGTCAACATATAATATTAGAAAACTCTACACACAGTCTACTTCTACTCCTGCACAATGACTGATGCCCTTCCAATGTAATTTGGTCAAGTCTCCAAATATCTGTACAAAAAAGTATGTATAATTACCCGAAAATTCATCACAATTACCATTAGGGGAAAATGGAATTCATCACAATTACCATTAGGGGAAAATAATGATTTATCCAAAACATGAAGAAAATACATTAAGGGTTTAGAAAATAAAAACAAATAAATAAATAAAAATTCAAACAAAACATAAATGCAAATTTTATATGACTGTGACTGTGGCTTTAAGGTCCAAGGGGCAAGTGAGTATTTCACAGAATGAATTGTCTTAGCATCATAATGATTCAAACTATGTACGAGCAAATTCTAATAAAAACATTAAACAAACAAGAGTTCCTCAAAGAGACAGATGCTCCCATAATTGGAGAAAAGAATTTCCAGAAATTCAAGATGGGGCTATTGTTTCCTTTAAAATGCTGAATGTTTCCTCTGATGTTCTTCAGCTGCAACAAAATGTTCAAATCAGATGCTGTGCTGGATATATTGGATGTCCAATTGGCACCATTTTTACTTAGGACCAAGTAGACATCATTAGAAGTTTTTCAGTGATAACTCTGTGTCATTATGACTATCCATTCTGAGGGAATAGTGACAGCAAGAGTTTCAAGATGGCCATCATGGCAGGCATGCTGGATGTACAACAGCCACCATTTTCATTTAAGACCAACTAGGTATCATAAGAAGTCTATTGGTGAAAACCAATGTTGATTTGATCAACCATTTGGGATAGTAGAGACAACAAAAATTTCAAGATGGCCATTAGGCAGCCATCTTGTGGGTCAAATTTTATCATTTTCACTTGGGACTAACTAGTCCCTATACAAACTCTTCTGATGAAAACTCCATTATCAAAATAAATTTCCACACCATTTCAATTTAGGACCAACAATGCATTATAAGAAGTGGACATGTGGTCTAATACGCTCACCATTATGAATTGCTACCATCTCACCTCTGTCTGCGTGGGTTTGAGTAGCGGGCTCGGCCAATGTGGGTATGTGAGAAAGTTTGCCAGTAGCTTCTCATGGGTCGGCGGTTCTCTCCAGGGTTTTCCCTGGTTCTTCCTCCACCATTTGTGCTGGCCATCAAGTATAGCCTATCTTATGCTGAAAAATGGTGTTAAACCCTATACCAACAAAAACAACAAAAGCACTGTAAGAGGTCTTCTTGTGAAAACCACATGTTGATATGACCTTCCACAATGGCGGAGTGAAAGGAAAAAGATTTTTTTAAAAATAGTAATCTCTACTGGCACAGTGTAAAAAAACATGCAAACCATTTTAACAGACCACAAGGAAACCAACTAAATCAGAATATAAATGGGAATGTTTTAAATTGTGATTTTCAAAACTTGGGTGATTTAAATATTTAGCCCAAATCTGTTACATATGATTATGATACAAAATTGTCCACTATTTTTTAAGAACCAACAAATTCTTGCAGTTTTTGTAAAACAAAGCCAATCAGATGCAAAATCACGTTCTTAATTTGCATAGACCTTGTTCATAATACTACTTGTCCAAGATCTTTGTGATTTACGCTTAGCAGCAGGGACGGTGAACAGACCACTTTGCCTGAGACCTTATTTATGAAAAATAAAGCTTCGTATGAAAATGAAATCTCAACATCAATAACGTTAAACCAGCACCTCTAACTTTGTCTCGTAGGAAACCCTGTTGGGTTAGCTTGCTATGTTACTGCGATGATGAAGGGTTTTGTATTTCATCACTACGTGTATTCGTTTACGTCTTGGTCACTTTTGTTGGTCGCACCCTCTCTGCTGCTGTAATTAAACTATTGCATTATAATAATGATTGGTGAAGCTCACTCAGCAAGATTAGCTCAAGAGCGACTAGAAGCAATTAAGAAATATCTACCTGTCCGTGATTCTGTCAAACAACAATTACAAGAGCGTCAACGAACACAAGAAGAATTTACAAAATCCGCAGAACAATTATTTAAACCTATCACTGAAACCACTGAAGGTATTCTTCCTGTGCTGAAAAAGACCGCTGAATCAACTGAAAAAATAGCAGAGCGAACTAAAAAGACAAAAAAAAATCTACAAGAACTTCCGGAGAAAATAGCTACTGCAATGCCAACCCCGGAAATACCTGAAGAAGACCAAGCGGAAGATGTTACTCAACAAAAACCAGAACAAGTGCGAGTCAGGGTTAATATATGTAATAAATTCACTGAAGATGCCATTAATTATATTAGACAAGTCGAAAATATTAAACAATTAGCTAAGATTACTGTGACTGGTTATGATGATCGAGGATATTTTTTAAAGTCTGAATACGCCAATGATCCTGTAAGTCGCGAAACTTGGTACAAATGGATATTTCACATATACCATGACATTGATCGAGTTCGAGTCGGCGATCCAGAATATATTGAATATATTCATGCAATAGATGAACATGTGAGGTATTCGCAATTATCAATAGAAGAATGATATCTATTTCTACAACAACAAAAAGAACGAGAACAACAACAAAAAGAAGAACTAGAACAACGAACAGAACAACGACGACAACGACTATCATCAATAAGACAACCACAATCATGAAAAACATCATCCAGCGATGAAGCATTTTATCCCCCAGAAGGATCTCCAGATGATAAAGGCGCAAATGGAAGTGGTATTAATACTCGAGGAAGTGGTCTTGTTACTTGTCCCGACAATGTCCTTGCCGACGTAGATAGATTAGAAATTCTGGGTGGGGGTAAACGAGCCAGTAATAGTTCTCCTGAAATTATCAATGAAATCTCATCAATTTGTCAACGATTATTTACCGGTGGTATCATGGATGTTAACGTGTATCGGTCACTCATTAATGAAATTACCGATGATTATCATAGCGACTGAAGGTCACCCGACTAAGTCACTGATTAAACAGTTAGATATTATTATTATAATAGATGATCATACACGCTGGACAACGTAGACCAATCATGGTCAGGATGGTAAATTCAAGATTACCTGTATATGAGACATTTTACGGAGATGGATTCGGTGATGTCATTAAGGGTTTATTTTCGAGAATCGCCCCAAAAGCAATACCGATTTTAAAGCAATTAGGCATGAAAGCCATTGACGTTATTCGTGAAAAAAGTACTAGTACTGTTGGTGACGTCACTGGGAAAGCATTTTCTGCCATCAAGGATAGACTAGCACGATTAGTACGTGGTCCGCAAGCGGTCCAACAGCAGGCGGTCTGACCTCAGCCACCAGTGAAATTACCCAGCACCGCAGAGATGCCTGCACGTGTTAGTAAAATAATAAATCAAGCTGCAAATGAGAAACTAGCAGTGATGACTTCGTCATTGGCTGATGAAAAGGAAAAAAATGTAGCAGCAAGTCTGATAGCGGGAAGTGGCATTTCTGAAATTTTATCCTCGCCGGATGGTCTTCAAAAACTTCTCCGAGATAGATCTTTCCGAGATAGATATCTCCGAGACAAACATTTCCGAAACAATCTTCTCCGTATTAAACGAACAGTATCAACATAGAATGTTTAAACGTACATCTGATACCGCATTTGACATGGATGCACCAATTCTCAATGATGAATCTAAGCGTGATTATCTATTTTATTCTTACGATGCGCAAAAAATAAATCAACGCGGATGAATTGAATTACAATTTCAAGATACGAGTAGATATTTCTTTCCCGCGGAGGCATTTATCAAGATCGAAGGTGAAATTTTAAAAACAGATAATACCGAATACGGCGCCGATGTCAGTATTGGTTTTGTTAATAACGGCATCATGGCGTTGTTCGACACTGCCACATACATGATCGATGGAAAAAATATTGAATCAATTCAAAAAGATGTTGACATCACCACGACTATACTTGGCCTTGCAAGATACAGCGATGATTATTCAAGATCAGCTGGTCCATCAATGATGTTTTCCAAGGATACTTCTGATCATCCTGAATACAACCAGTACGAAATAGGCAGCAAAGGAACGCTGCTAGAAATGCTAACGTGGATGTGCAAAGTATGATTATTAATGTCAATCCAGATTTCAACCTCGGATTTAGATCACATCGAGCAATGTTGCAAGGTGGAAACAGAAGATTTTCTTGCGCGATTCCGTTATCACACATCTTTGGATTTTGCAGAGGCGTCAGAAAAGTTATTTTTGGGGCTAAACATACAGTTGTACTCGTATGAAAAGCATCCAACGATGATGCAATATGGAGACCCGCCGGTGATGCCGGTAAAGTAATACCGACAAAACTTTCATTGTGGACGCCAACAATGACACCAGCAATATCTGTTGAAGATCAGTTACTCAATTTTATGAGCGATGGCGGTAAATCAATGTTGTCTTGGTTGACAACAACCACGGATGCCATCCAAAGTACCGTCAATGGTTTATTTGTGTGGCAGATAGCATCACAATAAGGTATCTCTGCGCCGCAACATATATTTGTTGCTTTCCAAAATACTGCACGATTAAATGATCATATTAATCATATGAGCGTTCCGCAATGATATTTGACAAACTCAGCGTCACTGAAGTTTCACTGCGGATAAACAGACATCAAGAACCATCCGAGGATATTTTGTTGAATTTTGATCTAAATCATGCCGCACGTGCATATCATCGTCTGATGTCATATATGGGACGTGATCAAAATATTGATACTGGTTTACAAATATCACAGTCAGATTTTACAACGCTGTATCCGATTTATTACTTTTCGCTGGAACATTTGGATTTGTTTAGACAGTCCGTAGTTGACATACATTTTCGAGCTCGCGTCGCTAGAAATGTCGGAGATATACCCGCATACAGAGCAATTGCTGTTATATTATCCAATAAAGCAATGTTACTTGAAGGTGTTGGTGGCCGCATGAGAGTCGTTGATGCTCCCATAGAGAATATGCAAGTGCTGATTTAAATCAGTATTTAGAAATCAAATATGTATCATAAATGTCATATCATCATGTCAGTGTCAGTCTGACCCCAGGTCAGATTAAACGATTACAATCACCGTTAGCATCACGATGCAGAACAAAAATAACATTAAAACATGATCAAATGTCTGGTGCAAATAAATTATCGTTGACTGAATGTCAATTCAAGAGATTCAATGAAGCCAAGCACGCCAATAAAGGAATATGATTGAATCTTTCCGTGGGCGCGATCAAAGATACTATTAAAACCGGAGGAATATTTCCTCTTCTTGCAGCTATCCCAGCGTTAATAGCCACAGACGCTCCAGCTGTTGCAAAAGCTGCTGCGTTAGGTGCCGTTGGAACAGCTGCTGGAATGGCTCTGAAGAAAGCAACAGGAAAAGGATTAAAAAAAAGACGACGAGGACAATCCCGAATGGGATTGGGTCTGAGACTTCCAGGGTCTCGACCAAACAACGTTTGGGGACGCGGATTAAGAATTCCAGGGACTCAACGATAGTTCCACTATCGAATTTTGATCTTATCAACGCCGCTAATCAGTTAAATATAAAAAAATTTTAGAGGTGTTTTTATGCGTGATCAATTACTGAAAAATCCAAATCTGTCAGAAACAGGTATTATTAATCTTGATTCATCAACGGGACCTGGCATTCACTGGGTTGCATACGCCATTGATCCACGTGGAATTGTTTATTTTGATTCGTATGGGTTGGCGCCACCTGTAGAATTTATTAATTATATTTCACAAAATACTGCACCAGTACGGAACGTACCAGTGTGGTATTCAACATTACCCACGCAAACCATGTTTGATCTGCCAATATGTGGCCGTGAAGTATTATCGGTTCTTGATGCAATATCAAGATTGACAAAACCACCTCATAAAGCTGTACACGAATATACTATTGAACGACAACGACAGTAAATATAATGGTTGATATTTATGGAAGATCTTCTACTAGTGCTCGCATCAGCAAGAGCAAAGAAGATATCGATTTATCAAAATACGCCACCAAAGACGATCTTGCTGATATCATAAATTTATCAGGAGTTCACCAAGATGAAGTTGTTATTTTTCAGGATAAATTCAGTGTCTTAAAGACGAGTAATATCAAGTGGATCGATATAATTCGTAGAGTTCTTGGTGCTACCACGGACAATATTCCAGTATTTACTGACGGTGGTAGAATCAGAGACTCAAATGTATCAATCGCAACTATCAGAGATGAAATTAAAAAAAAGTGTCGCTGATCGTTTAAAATCCACCGGTGATACAATGACAGGTGAACTTAACATGAATGGAAATAAAATCGTTGCTTAAAGAGAACCAGCAGGTGATGAAGATGCCGCAACAAAGAAAAATGTGGATGATAAAAATATTCCTACCGATGATAAAGTAAATACATTACGAGCCGAGTATGACGTTCATGTCAATATTTTTAAATAATCATAAAAAATTTCAAAAACTTAATGATATCGCTGAAGAATTCTTTGGAAAACCACCAACTATTGATATTAAACTCACCGACATTAATACAAAACTCAATGATATTGTCAGTGGAATTCCTAATATCATTGAAAAAACGAATCTGATTAAAATTCCACACAAACAAATTAGCAACATCACGTACAAAGTGGCATCTGGGGTATCAATGTGGACACCGCGCGATAACACTCTCGAACATACCGCAGAAGTAACTGGGTTATACAGGTTGTCCATGCATGGTTGGGAAATTACTGCGGCCACTTCATCATCACCGAATGTATATCATAATCCTCTACTAGTGATGCTAACCAAGGACACCAAAGAAACATTTACGTTGACATCAACGGAAATACCCCCAAGACGTTACCGGTGGTGTCTGGAATTTATCATTGTCTTAGACAACGACAATTAAGTATAATGATAGACGTTAACAGATACAGATACGATCAAGTAATAACATGGCAAAATAAATTAAAAACCCTCATCGATAATTATACAGCAAAAATAAAGAAATATTGTAGACGTGCAACTGTCGTTGATATCATGGTGTATTCGGTTTCTACGCTAGTTGCTGGAACCGGAGTAGTATTAGCATCGCTAGCGATGATGACAGCGCCGATCATTGTAACAATCATTGTTTCATTGTCAACGTCGATCGCTGGAATATTTAATATTATCGCGAAAAAGATAAATACGTGCACGAATGAAAAATTGAACGAATACACAATGAAATTACATACTGCAATGACCGCATACTCTAAATTATCATTAATGATTTCTTCGTTGCTTAATGATGGAAAAATCACCGACGAAGAATTCAGTATCACAATAAAGATACAATGAAGTATTCGACGACAAAGTCGTCAATGAAAAAATTCCTGACCGAGACGATGTCGGTGATTTAAAACAATAATAGTATAATAATGTCAACGTTCAATCAGCGATCGCAGGAATTATTACAACAGATCGTCACTAATACTGCTTCGGTGAGAACCACAATGATATCAGCGAGTTCAACTAATCCTGAATTCAGTATTGATTTTCCAACTGCAATACCAGCTTCCGAGATAGCATTGGCGCAATTACGGGTTTATTATAGTTGGCCCAATATTAGGTCAAAATCATTCGGTGGACTACAACCGAATAATTCATTACTATTTGCAAATAAAAATAAACCCGATGGAACACCAGACTGGCAAGTAGTTAGTATTCCAACTGGTAGTTATCAAATAGAACAGATCAATGAAGAATTTCAGTGCAGAATTAAATCTATCACAGGAAAAGAATCAAAGATTGCCATTACTGTCCACAAGCCAACGCTGTCATCTGCCATTGAAATAAATTCTCTGGATTACGCCGTTGATATTTATCAGTTGTCGATCAGGTCAGTATTAGGTTGGCCTGAAGTTGAACCTGTTTATCAAGGACCTCCAGAACCACAACTAAATGAGTTTTTTACAACGGAAAAAAAATACATAAAAAAACCGGACGTGTACATCAACGGAATTCCTGGTGTCAATTTTAGACTTGTTTGGCTAGACAACAGAGATTATACTGATACTGATGGAACATGGCTTCCTCATTATGATCGTTATTCTATATTCAACTTTGTATATGATCCAGTAACAAGACTTGTTGTATACGACAATATTGGATCTCTTAAAGTTCCCAATGAAGAACCAATTGATGGATGGGTTGCTTTAATTGAATTTGAACACAATAATAAAATCAGCTACTTAAAAAACTTATTTTTATCATTGTCACAAGTCTACAACGAGGACACAAAAAAAAATATCATTGAAACAATACAACATCTAAATAAACTCAGATCAGACATGTACATCATTAATCGAACTTTTATCTTGACAATGCTTGAACAAGATAAATTATTTCCAGGAGCATGTTTCATGAAATTTTTTCTTGATTATTATGGAACAACCAAAGAAAAAATCTCTACATTTACAGTACCAAAACTAGATTCAAGTAGATTAAAAAAGAGACTCACGGATGTTATCGATAATTACTTTCCTAGAATCCTCGAATTGTGGAAAAAAACAGCACCACCACCAAATACCCTCCGATACAATAATGATCCGTACGGTGGTGGCCGTCATGTTGCCCCGGGCATCATCAACATCACATCAACGATCGCTGTCAATCTAGTATGTGACACCGTCAACGGCAGTTATCAAGTCGGTAACGAAGTTACTGGTGGTAAATCCAATCAAGCCCAACTAGGATACATTCTCTACTCATTTACCCCTCAAGTCCCCCCAGGTTATTTGATTGTATCAGAACCAATCAATGTTGTTTATCTGCGATGTCATAGTCGTCTTTTATCATGGATACATTTCAAACTTACTGACCAGTCTGGCCACTTGCTCGATCTTTGGTCGGAGTCGTTGAATATAAACTTGTATGTGAGATCTTAAGAGCGTTGATCGTAGAGAGTCATCGTAGTCCGTGACTACATCACGGTGGAAAACACCAAGTAAAAAAAAATAATTATTTGATATTTTTTTACCTGTGATTTTGTGAAGGATCAGAAATGAATTGTCCCGGTTTCACAATGGTACAGGTGACAATATTAGTTTCGTTATCTACGTCACTATGGTCACTATAGTCACCATGATCAGAGTCACACTCGTCTTTATCTTTAGCCAGTAATTCTTCCGCATCTTTGTTCAGCAACTCCATCGGTGACACAGTCACTGACATGATATCTCTCAGTTGTTTTATACGAGTGTGTAGGAGTCTTTTCGTTTCGTATTCGTGAGATAATTCTAACCTAACCCGCTCGATGGCCCATGAAAGAGGAACAAATAATTTCACCTGCATATCTGTGATTGCCGCCAGCGATCGTAACATCGCCTGCTGAATTAACTTTATGAATCTATAATCGGAGGGCAAAGTATACCTATTTTCTGATTTCCGAAATTGTAATGATTCAAAATCACTCATTATTTTTTCAGGATCAAGCTGGTCAGATATTTTCACAGCGCTGTGTTGTAATTGCTTAATAGCAGTAATAATTGATGTGATGTTTTCATGATTCATTACTTTTTATATTATAAATTATTTGTTTAAATAAAAATAAAATATTTCTGAATAAAAATAAAATATTTCTGAATAAAAATAAAAATATTTTAGAAAATCTGGCCAAAGTCACAATTTTGATGGGTATATTACCCATCAAATTCAAAAAATCTGACCAAAATTTCATAAAAAATAAAATTTTATTATAAGAAAAATATATTCTGAATCAGAATAAAAATACAAATATATTTTCTTAATGAAAATAGAAAATCTGACCAAAGTCACAATATTGACGGGTAATAGACCCATCAAATTTTGAAACTCTGACCAAAGTCACAATATTGATGGGTAATATACCCATCAAATTTAGAAAATCTGACCAAAGTCACAATATTGACGGGTAATATACCCATCAAATTTAGAAAATCTGACTGAATTTCATAAAAAATAAAATTTTATTATAATAAAAATATATTCTGAATCAGATAAATATAAAAATATATTCTGAATCAGATGAACATAAAAATATATTCTGAATCAGATAAATATAAAAATTAATTGTTTCTGAATCACATAAATATAAAAATATATTCTGAATCAGATAAATATAAAAATATATTCTGAATCAGATAAATATAAAAATATATTATTTCTGAATCACATAAATATAAAAATATATTCTGAATCGGATAAATATAGAAATATATTCTGAATCAGATAAATATAAAAATTTCTGAATCAGATAAATATAAAAATATATTATTTCTGAATCAGATAAATATAAAACTATTCTGAATCAGATAAATTATTTCTGAACATAAAAATAAAAATATATTTTATAAATTCAAAAATAACAGCAGCTCAGTCTACCATTCCACTGGGTCCTTTCTGCCGGTAAAGTCTTTTGCCAATAAGATCCTAAGTGTCCTTGTTGGGGGCATCAAGCCACAGGCACTCTTCATGGTTAAGACCTGTCTTATGGTCCACAGGCACCTTATTGAGACTTTTTGGTCCGGCGGACATTCTTTCTGAATGTCCCTATGTGGGTACCCTTCAGTGAGGTCACCTTGACGTTGTCAAGGGTCGCGACTTCACATCACCCTGCTGTTTATTTTGGGGACGCAAGCGCATATCAATTTCATGTACCCCCCCCAAATCAAACCCCGGGGTAAGTGCAAAACTGCACACACCATGTTGTTCGACGTGGTGAGGGTACATGAAATTTCATGGGGCTTGCTTGCGCCCCCAATTAGCATCTGTCGCCGAATGCAAGATAATATCTCTTTAGCATTTTTGGAGACTCGAACACGCAGCGTTTACACTAGTTGATCCGCACTCCGAACGTTGTTCGGACGCCTTAACCACACGGCTATCGGAGCTGTTTTGAATTACAGTTAAATTTAAGTATATAAATATTCACACTGTCTCACTAGTGACTGTGAAACCAGTGACAATGTCATGGACGGCAAATCCCTACACCGAAAGAATATTCTGATTCTGAATAAATTCTGCAATTTTATATATTTCTGCCGTTTCTGCCTTGTTAAAATACTGTATTTTCAAGCTTCTTCTTGCAGTCAAGGCAAAACTATCTAGCAATGAATGCATGGATCGATATTGTTCTGGTATATTCCGCCTGCTACAGAACTGCATACATTCATTCAGTATAGTAACAATGATGCACATGTCGTCTGCTGCGATCTATATGTGTACAATATAATATCACGGCTGATGTTTTTATGTTCTGTTTGAGGATATATTTTCTGCAATTAATACTTCCACAACGCTGAGATGTCTGGACTGGAGAGATATTTAAACATTACGATTAGACTACAGTACAATAACTACTTGATTACTCTATCAACGACGGGACGGATTCTTATCACTGAATATGTATAAGCAATAACAAAAAAAGGGAGACAACTACTTGATTGCTCTATCAGTGATGACGGATTTATCTCTCTTCACTGTACATACCGGAACGTGATTTTTTGTTGAAATTTTTTCGAAAACGCTGATTTAGTAATATTATCTGCCACATATTGTACTGAATTCGGGTGAATACCAAAATATTTAGCAGCCGCATTCATAGAATTAAAAATTCTCTCTTCACCAGTCTCTGTATTTATGGATATAACCGATCTCTTTCCAAACATTTTACATTTCCCAGTATTCCCAAGTGCAGAATTCTGACTTTGTGTAACAACTTCAAGATTACATAAAGAGTTATTTTGTTTATTACCGTCAATATGATTAATTACAAGTCCGTCTTCGATGACCCCATGAAAACATTCAAATACAAACCTATGTGAGTGATATCTTTTATTTTCCAATAGTAAATCTAAAATAACCAGCATTATCAACAGTACCGACTAATCTTTTTAATTTACAGTTTCTGATGACACAATCACGAGACGCTTCATAATTTTTAATGACGGGATGTTTCTCAAATTCCTTTTGCTCCATTATATATATATAATATTATTTGTCTAAATGATAATTTTGAAATCTGGCCAGATAGCCTTCAGCGGTTTTTATGGGGATTCACCTGACGACTTCTTATCATAATATCGTTTCAACTCTCTGTATCTTTTACCACCACACGCTACACATAACTGGGTTTCTCCTCTGACTCCAACACCGCATCGTAAACACGGTTTTGGTCCTAGACATATGTTGGCCACAAAATTCATTCACGCATGATTTATTACAAGGAGTTGAAAATCCAATCATAAGCCATCGGCATCGGTTGTTTGTTTGAATCATTATATATATAATTAAAGTTTAATTAGACATATATATTTGTCTTAAATATAGTATGGAGGAATTTGAGAGATTATCCATAATTGAACCTTCCACCGCAAGATTTGATCTTGACAAATTACCAAAATTTAAATTTAATTTTTTGATGCAAGATCTGGCTTTGATAAACAGTGATATAACCGATCGTATCCGTGAAGGTAAAAAAGAATTTCGCAACGATGGTGCGGCTCATACTTGGTCGACATTCAGGATTATGAATGACACCAGCGGTGTTGTTGTCGATGCTAGAATGAGCGATGAACGAGGTAAAAATATTATTAACTATCTCGACAATCAGCGATATATTATTTTAGTAAAATTTATTGTGCAGACAGATGATGACACTTGGATTATTCGTGATAAACGTGAACCTGTACGGCTTCATACTGGAAATAATACTGTTACATTAAATAAACAATCAAAACCAGGTGTGCTAACCGGTATTGACAAACCGTATTATGAGCGAGTATATCCTGTCACGGCGGTTATCTATGCGATATATCCGCTAAATAATAAACCTAACGTTGGGAATCTCAAACCAATGAAAATTCCAAGAATAAATTGTGTAGCTGAACGTGTCATGGAACATTTCTCAAAAGCAATACGCGGAAATGGTTTAACAGATCTAAGACGTATCAAAATAGATGAATGGGCAGAAATAGTTAAAAGATACCGGAGCATCTATTAGTGACGTTGCTAATCTAGAAAAGAAATTGAGATTTCAAATAATAGTAAAAACACTAACCGGAGAAATTTTGTACGAACCGAAATATATAAAAAATGGAAACCCTATAACAATCGTTGATCATAACGCACATGCATGGACTGATGCTGTAACAATATTTCCACGAGATAGGACAGTTAAATTTTATGACGATTATATATTTGATGCTATCAGTGATATCAGTAAGAGCGACCCTGTATCTGTTTGGTTATTTCAGAGTTCAGAATCCGCATATTACGATCAGTTTGTAAAACCTAACGGAGAGATTTACGGTAGAGAATCTCTCCATGAAGAAATGAAGAATCTTGCACAAGGCCTTTGGTGTGAATATAATTCTGAAGTTGAACAATTATTGAATAATTGTTTTACAGTTCCATCGGTTGCGGCTGTCTTTGCTCAGAAGAAAAATTCATGGTCGCCGACACGATCAGAATTCTTTGAAGATGTCCAGAAAAGTTGTGTCGAATATGGACATGGCGGATTATGGAATACCAAATACGATCATCGTAAAGTTATATCCGTTGATATGGTTGCGTGTTATCCTGGAAGTTTTCTTGGATACGAAGACTTCTGAATATTTCAAAAGATTCGGACATCCCACACATGAAATGACAAGAGTTGCGATAAATGGGCCATTAACTGATTTTGATTTAACTGGATTTGCTTGTGTAAAATCATTTAAGTTCCGTAGTAATCTTCATCCGATCGTTTATGGGTGGTTTGGTAGACATTTCTCAGAAAAAAATTGGGTTCCAATAGTGCTATTACGATACATGCTTGATGCGGGAATCTTAGTGTTGTTGATGGTCTGTGAAGCTATTATATCATATCATTCACAGAAACAAGTTTGGTTACCACAACAAAAGAAACATTCACCCCTGACAGAGTCAGGCGAAGATTGGGATAGAATCGATTATGAAAATAAAGTTGCAAAAGATCTTGGTAGAAAATTAATCGGTAAGTTTACTCAAGGTGGTTCGTATGATCATAAAAGACATTGTTCAAGATTAATCATGGATGATGCTGAGTTGGATTTTATAATTACTGATACAACAAACAAAGGAACATTTATAAGCAGAAAAAATGCTTATTTGTCAGACGGAACCAAACTAGGTACAATCGTGAGTTATATCGATGGTGAGTCACCTCAGTTTACTCATTTAAGATCTTCTGTGCTCGCTTACGTTTTTATAAATTTATTATCGATGATAAATAGATTTCCTTGTTATGCTGTCAGAGTTGCTACGGATTCTTTTTATATAAACAACGCGTACGTGGATTTGGTAAAACCGTTACTCGGTAGCGGCGAATGGGGATCATGGCGAATAAAACAAGAAAGTATACTTGACTATTCTGAAACAGCAGATGTTGATATCGCGGAGACATATTACGGTAATGACAATCAAACACCAGTATCAACATCACCATGTGTGTTTGATCCCGTGGCTAGACATAAAACCATTTATCTCAATGGACCTGGAGGTTCTGGTAAAACAACACGTGCGATTGAATTATTTCGGCAGAGTTCAGATATAATTGTGTTGACACCTACACACAGACTAGCAAGGGAAATAAAACAACGAGAAGTAAAATCTCAAAACTTATCATAATTTCTTCAGATGGTGTGGAGATACGTGGACACCTGAGCGAATGGGTGAGAAATATATTCCCAAAATCATCATCTGGGATGAGATTTGTACAGTATCGTTAGAAACATTATAAATATTTCTTGATTGGTTATTAACGAAAAATACTGCGGCAATTATGTGCGGCGATCATGGTCATCCACCACCTTTCGTTGGGCAGTCTCCACATGAGTGGTTAAAATCATTTGTGGATTGTTATGGAGAAATAAATGATGATCATAGAGCCATTGATGAACTTCTGAAAGGATTTTAAAGATTGATCAGACTACAGCCAGATAAAATACAATGTGAGATAATGCGTGAAATAATTCCGGAAACTCCTGTGAACGATTTCTGGAATCTGTGGACACCAAATGATTTAATAGTTGCGAGTAGAAAAATAGTTCGTGATGAATTGCAAGAGAAATTTCTGTTACACAAGGAAAGATTTCCAACGTTACCTGTAGCATTATGTTATCGCCCAGCAGATACTCGATGACAGAATATTGAAGTTGAAATTCCAGGAACAAATGAAAAACAAAATCTTGTATTGAATGATATTGTTTTGGTTGATGTTGAAGTTGTTGAGAGCGCATTGATCATGGATAACTGACCGTGGAAATTGGGATATGCCATAACGATTTATTCGTCACAAGGACTAACTATTACTGCTACAAATATCTGGATTGTCGATGATAGAATCGAGTGGTCAAATTTAGTTTATCTCGCAGTGTCTCGAGTCAGAAAAATATCTCAACTACACAGAGTTGTCATAGACTCCACAGAAAATAATAATCAAACTGTTAGTGACACTGAAGTTATTAGCGTAATAAGAAAAAAATTATCCAGTTATAAATTATGTGATTAAAAAAATAATCGTGATTTTGATATTGATACTAAATTAATTATAACACTTAAACAACGACAGAATAATTATTGTGCGAGTTGTAACTGTAATATGCTATGGAAATATTCGAGTAATAATCCAAAAGAATTTACCGTGGATAGAATTAATAGTGATCTTGGTCATACACGTGATAATGTGATGCTGACCTGTCTTGAATGCAATCGACGCAGGAGTTCCAATTTCCAAAAGTGAACGCGGTGGTAATTGTGTGTCCTCAGGAATTACTTGTAATTGTTCACGTACAAATCCACGCTGAGGAGCAGTTGAATCTAGTCTGTAGATGGTGGGTCTACCCGTGGATCTAACCACGCTAGAAATTTTATGTGTGGTCACACTCCAGATAGGATCAGTTGCTCTTTTTTTACCACCTTCAAATTCACCAGGTTCATATAAATACCTGACAGTCACATTACCTAATATTGGCTGTTTTGAAAAGTCACGTTGTTGTCCATAGCCATCGCTACGGGGTATATGTTTCTTTGTAATTGCATTAACAGGTTTCATAGAAGTAGCACGAGTAATTTCATTATTTAACGCAGCTATCACACTTGGTAATCTTTCAACCCATTCGCGAGATCTTGTATCTGTATGAATTATTTCCTTCGCATACTGGCATCCAAATAACCGCTCAGCGAGTGTTCGATTAAATCGTTCAACTATTGAATTGCGATGTGTCCTCGTCTGATTTTAACATTATGTTTTTTCATCAGGGATGATACTGCACCAAGAAATTCTTTGCCAGGATCAACCTGTAGCAACTGCGGCCATCATAGACCACCTTGTGGTCCGGATCCTCGTTGATAAATTTGTTCAAACGCAGATGTAACTTCAGTTGCTGCCTTTGTTGATAGCGACTCCGCTTCTTTATATCTACTTGCAACATCAACGACAGTTAACGCGTATTTGTATGTGCGTGATTTACGTCCACGTGTTTTAATAGTATCGTGCGGTAAAAACAAAATATCCGCTTGATGAACTTCATTTTGAAAGCTGACATCAAAGTACGCGTATTGAATTCTCTTAGGCGGACGTAAATAGATTTGCCATATTGCTTGTCGTGCTAACCACGCTGCAGCAACAGGACGTGACACTTTTGCAGCTTCAGCAAGTTTACTAATCGCTGCTTTGCCCTTCCAATATCCTCTTGGGGAATAATAAATGGACTCCATTATGATAATCATGTAATTAATTACCCAGCCCCTAACATTATTTTACCTTTCAAACCAGTTTGTACCAGAAAAGCAGCTAATTTTTCTCGAAGCGATTTATTTTTTACATTATTTATGGCATGAATTAATTTTATATCGGCGACATGTCGTTGTTGTAAATCTTTATCTCGATAAGCAATATCGTGAACGTAACATGCTTGATCGATTCCATTTATGGGATATTCACCAGGCCGAGGTTGATCTTGATTGTCAAGACGAATATCTAAACGAGTTCCTGGCCCACAATAATTATAACCCGGTAAGTGTTTTTCCCCGGGATATTTCGCCCATGGTAATCCTGGTAATTTTCCCAACGAAGCAGCAATATCACCTCCTGTCGCTGTGTTTGAAATAAATTTTTATTTTTTTGTGCCACACTTTTCACACTTTCCTGTCAGTGCCCGTTTTTTTATTTTTTTGTTATTATTGTTGTTAATCCAGTGGTGGACGTGGCTGCCCTGCATCGAACACAATATAAATTCATATTATTTATTATATGGATATAATTGAGTTTTCGGCGACACGAAAACAAGAGCCAGTTAAGCATCACCCAGCGCTATCGAATTCTATCAGAATGATAATAATAGGTCCATCTGGAAGTGGGAAGACGCAATTATTGCTTAATCTGATAATGAGATGGCTCAAGTGGGATAAATTATATTTAGCAGCACCATCCATGGATGATCAGCGATGCAATGAAGTACTTAAAGATTTTAATGCAAATGCAAAGTTACTGAATGAAGACAGTGACGTTATTGACTTTATAATTGATATTGATGAAGCGCCATCTGTAGATGACCTTGATGGAAGTATTAATAATTTAGTAGTATACGATGATGTTATGCTGGACAAACAATCAAATCCAGCTAGGATATTTTCTCGAGGTAGACATAAAAATACAGATGTGATTTATGTTACACAGCGTTATACACAAATACCTAAAGTGATCAGAGATAACTGTAATATTTTAGTTGTGTTTAACGGAGTTGATAATCATACGCTGCAAAATATTTATTATACTTGATGTTCAGGGGACATGGATATGATTAAGTTCAAACACTTTTTTTCAAAAGCACAAGCTACTCCGTTTGGTTTTATAACAATACATTTACATGATCCGAGGTCAAGATATCGTAACGGACTCGATACAATATTTGGATAAAAACCACAGCAGCAGGGAGGGTGGGTTAACAAAAATGATGCGCACGATTACATAAACAAACACTCACAAAATTTTATAAACACGGAGTCAACGGCGAAGTAACAGCGCGAACTAACGCCGCAGTGATACTGCAAAGAGAATCTCGATAAGTTAGAGGTTTCAGTTTGACGTTATTGACCTTTTCTTAAATTTTTTTTCATGTGAATCTTTATTTTTAGACAAACTTGCTCGAAACCCACTTTGTAGGGTTCACCCTCCCTGCTGCTGTTCGTTTGCGGCGCGCACACACACGTGTTGTCGCCAGCCTCCCTTCTGCTGTAATTAAATAACTATTATATCAATAATGATCGGTGAAGCTCACTCAGCTAGATTTTCTCGAGAGCGACTAGAGGCAATTAATAAATATCTGCCCGTCCGTGATTCTGTCAAGCGGAAATTACAAGAACGCCAGGAATGACAAGTGGAATTTGCGGAAGAAACAAAAGAACTATTTAAACCTGTTACAGAAACTACTAAAGATATTGTTCCAACATTACAAAAAACCGCTGCGGTAACTGAAAAATAGCAGAGCGATCTAAAAAAACAAAAAAACTTTTATGAGAACTTCCAGCTGAGATATCTACTGCAATGCCAACCCGAGAAATATTTGAAGGTATTGACCAAGCTCGTGCTGAAATAGGCGAAATAAAGAAACGCATACCAGAACAAGAACAAGAAGAAGAAGAAGCGCGAGAAAGAATTACACTAACTGACAAATTTGACGAGGGTGCCATTAAACACATCAAAAATCTTGACAACATGAAAAAAATTATCTGCATTTGCCGCCGCGAGTTTTGATCTAAGAAAAAAAATTTTGAAACCTGAGTACGCCAATGATGCTGTAGGTCGTGAAGCCTGGTACAAATGGATATTTCGTATACATTATGGAGTTGATCATGCTCGAAATAGTGATTCAAGATATATTTCATTTAGCAATGAAATAGATAACTATTTTTCACAGTTACAAAAACAACATGAACAACAACTACAACAAAAACAACAACAACAAAAAAGATCAGCAAGTCCAATATTAAGTGAGGAAGAATACGAGGATGCCCCAGACGTAACTGGATGTGGTATTGCTACTCCTGGTACAGGTATCAGGGGGAGTGGTCTTATTACTCCATGTCCGGACAACATTCTTGCCGACGTAGACAGATTAGAAATTCTGATTGGTGAAAAACGAGCTGGTAATAATTCCCCAGAAATCATCAACGAAATAACATCGATTTGTCAACGATTATTTACAGGAGGTATCATGGACATTAATGCTTACCGGAAACTCATTAATGAAATTACCGGCAATTACTACAGCGATTAAACAGATATAATGACTATAATAAAATGATTATATATAATGCTCAACGTGGACCGACCATGGCCAGGGTGATAAATTCGCGATTACCAACCTATAAAGCGTTCTACGGCGATGGACTTGGTGATGTTGTTCAGGGTCTATTTGCAAGGTTAGCTCCAAAGGCAATACCATTGCAAAACAATTAGGTATGAAGGCCATCGACGTTATTCGTGAAAAAAAAAAAACAACTAGTACTGTTGGAGATGCTGCCAGTAAAGCATTCTCGGCAATCAAAGAAAGACTAGCACGATTAATACGACGAAAGCCACAGCCGGTAAAATTACCCAGCACTGAGGTTATGCCTGCAAATGTTAGTGAAATAATAAATACAGCAGCAAATCAAAAACTGGCAGAGTTGGCTAGCGTACCACTATCAAAGAAGGAAAACAATGTAACCGCAAGTCTGATAGCAGGAAGCGGTCTTCGTGTTAGACGAACACGATAATAATAAAGATGTTTAAGCGGATCCAGCATTTGACATGGATGCACCAGTACTCAAAGATTGAGTCTGTGCGTGATTATCAGTATTATTCTTACAACGCACCAAATCCAGATGAACGTTCGCGAATATGTTTACAAATTAATGATACAAGTAGATATTTTTACCTGCTGAAGCATTTATTGAAGTAGAAGGGAGAATTTTGCAAGTAGATGGCACAGCAGTTGCGATTGGTGATCGACCTGGTTTTGTTAACAATGGTATTATGGCGTTATTTAAAAGTGCTATATATGTAATTGACGGAAGAAACATTGAAGAAATTAATAACGACGTTGATATTGCCACGACGATACTTGGCCTTGCGAGATACAGCGATGATTACATAAAATCGGCCGGTCCATCAATGATGTTTGCAAAGGATACAACTGATCATCCAACTAGTGATTATGTAAATATAGGCAAAGTAAGAGCTGAAGGAGGAGTGGCTGATGGTCCTGCAGTATTATCGATGAATGAAAATTTCAATTTAGGATTTGCCACACGTAGATTAATGTTAAACGACGAAGAAGAGTTTTCATGTGCGATTCCGTTGTCACATATATTTGGATTCTGCAGAAATGTCAGAAAGGTTATTTTTGGAGCCAAGCATACAGTTATACTTGATAGAAAAGGTGATGACAACGATGCAGTTTGGCGATCCGCCGCAGCTGGTGCATGTATAATAAGATTATCAAAAATTTCGCTGTGGATGCCAGTAATGACTCCATCGATAACCGAAGAAGAACGATTACTCTCTTTCATGGATCGCGGCGGCAAATCAGCATTGTCATGGTTGACAATGTCCACACACACTACTCAAAGTGAAGTTGTTGGTTTATTGACATGGCAGATAGCATCACAGCAGGGTATTTCTCCACCGCGACATATATTCGTTGCATTTCAGAAAAATTTACGATATGCAGTTAGTAAAGTTTCTTTAAGGATAAATGGGCATCAGGAACCATCCGAAGAAGTATTACTGAATTTTGATCACAATCACGTAGCACGTGCGTATCATCGATTGACGAAATTTATGGGACGTGATCAGAATGTTGATTCTGGTTTGCAGATATCTCAGCGGGATTTTACAGCGTTGTATCCGATCTATTATTTCTCACTGGAACATTTAGATTTATTCAGACAATCAGTCGTTTATATACACTTCTGAGCTCGCGTAGGACGATCACCACCGAGACAACCCGGTCCACCGATTATTCCTAGTGGTTATAGAGTAATCGCGGTTATACTCAGCGATGAAACAATTCTACTTGAACGTGTTGGTGGACGCATGAGAGTTGTTGATGCCCCAGTCGAAAACATGTAATTGTTAATTTAAAAATCAAAATATTATTATAAAATGTCATATCATCATGTCAGCGTCAGTCTGACTCCTGGTCAGATTAAAAAACTATAATCGGTGTCCCGCGATAATTGTTCAACGACAATATCGTTAAAATAAGGACAAATCTTAGATGGTCCGAATAAACTATCACTGACAGAACGTCAACTCAAGCACTTTAATGCAACTAAGAAATCAAGTACAGGAGTACGACTTAATCTTTCCGCGAGTGCTATCAGCGACGCTGCTAAAACCAGTGAAATTTTTCCACTTCTAGCGGCTATACCAGCGTTGATAGCAGCGGACTCTCCAGCTGTTGAAAAAGCGGCTGAGTTAGGTGCTGTTGGAACTGCTGCTGGAATGGCATTAAAGAAAGCTACAGGGAAAGGTTTAAAAAGATCTAAAAAAAGGAGCGGGTTTAAGATTACCGGGGACGATACCCGGGTACGGTCGCAGTCTAAGATTACCAGGGACGATGCACAGGTATGGTCGCAGTCTAAGATTGTCAGGAACGATACCTCGTTGATTCTTCCAATGTCCAATTTGATTTACTTGATGCTGCTGTCCAGCTAAACATAAAAAATTTCAGAGGTTTTTTTATGGGTGATCAATTACCGCGTAAACCAAACCGCGTTGAAACTGGTATTATTGACCTCGACGAATCCACCAACACAGGTACACGTTGGGTTGCATACGCGATTGATCCACGTGGAATTGTTTATTTTGATTCGTACAGGTTAGCACCACCAAACGAATTTTTAGAATATGTAAGTAACATGCAAATTCCAATCTGGTATTCGACGTTACCAACACAAAAAGTAACCGACCCACCAATATGTGGCAAAGAAGCACTTGCTGTACTTGACGCGATTTCAGCATCGTCAGCACCACCTTATAAAGTCGTGCACGAGTACACCGTTAACCAGCATCGTTCGTATTAAACAACTATTAAATTATATTATATAATGGTAGATATTTACGGAAGATCATCTAAAACTAAAACCAAAAAACCAGGTGAGGACTTACTCAGACAAGTAACGAAACAGATCAGCGACGAAATATCTGACCTGCTCAATCTTGCCAACGTTGATCCTGGTGATCTTGTAGTATTTCAAAACCGTGAAGGAAAGTTGATGAAGAGTAATATTTCAATCAGCGATATCATTGTTCGTAAAAGAGCAACACGAGAAAGTCTCGTTGCCGTGTATGACAGAGAAGGAAAGCTTGTCCCTAGTGTTGTTACTCCGTCGTCGATCCGAAATAGTATAGGTGAACGATTATTAAAAACCGGTGATATGATGACCGGCATTCTTAACATGAACAACAATAAAAATTACCAACGTGGGAGAACCAACAGATAATCTCGGCGATGCAACAAAAAAAAAAAAGAAATACGTCGACGATAACAAAATTCCGATGACAACTTCGTTGTCGACGATCAATGATGGAATGACAATACTCAAAACTGATTTTACTAATCACATACAACTGTTTCTGAATTTTCGCAGAAACGTAAACAGAACCACTAATGAATCTTTGGGAACTCCACCAACCGTTGACATAAAACTCGCCGACGTTAACACGAAACTCAACGATATTGTCAGTGGAATTCCTAATATCGTTCAAAAAACTAAACTGATTAAAATTCCTCACCAGCAGATTAACAATATTGTATACACAGTATCATCAGGATCATCAACGTAGACACCGAGTGATAACACTATCAAACATACCGCGGAAGTAACTGGTGTGTACATGCTGTCCGTGTTCAGCTCTGCAAAATTTAGGATATTTACTACATTTCCATGGCGTCATTCAACCGATACTTTTTCTGGAACTGTGTGTGGAGTGTTACATAAAGATACCAAAGAAACGTTTATACTGGAACCATCTGATAAAAAATTAACCACAGCGTCTTACTGGTGGTGTCTTGAATTTGTTGCTGAAACACCTCAATTGATTGCTTAATATTTCAGAATTTTGAATTAGTCGCGCTAATCTGCTTAATAATAATGATCGACGATAACCAACACAGATACAATCAAGTATGTGAGTGACAAACCAAACTGAAAAAAATCATTGATGAATACGACGCACAAGTAAAAAAATATCGCCGACGCGCAGTTGTCATCGATGTAGTTGTTTATTCGGCATCTGCGATCATCGCTGGAGCTGGTGTAATTTGGTCTGCGGTAACAATGACGTCACCGGCAGTTTTAACAATTTGTGTTTCAGCTGCATCAACAATCGCTGGTGTCCTTAGCATCATCGCAAAAAAATTATCGACGTGTACAAAAGCGAAATTACACGAGTACACGTTAAAACTGCACGCAGAACTACTACAACAGATCGTCACCAATACGGCACCGCTGAACACAACGATGATATCAACCAGTTCAACTAATCTTGAATTTGATGTTGTTTTTCCAACTGCAATTCCAGTAAAATAATAGCACTAGCACAATTACGAGTTTATTATAGCTGGCCAAATATCAGATCAAAATCGTTTGGGGGTCTTCCCCTCGAATAACTCATTAGTATTTGCAAATAAGACCCGCGACGATGGAACTCCAGATTGGCAGGTGGTCAGTATACCCACGGGCAGTTATCAGATCGAACAGCTCAATGATGAATTCCAGCGCAGAATTTAATCGTTAACGGGTAAAGAATCCAAGATAGCCATTACCGTCACGAACCAACAATGTCGTCCGCGATAGAAATTCTTTCACAGGATTATGCTGTAGGCATATATCAAAGTTCGATCAGATCTGTACTTGGATGGCCTGATGTAGCGCCGGATTATGCTGGACCACCAGAACCAACCCGAGATGAATTTTTCACGAAACAAGAATATTATTCAAAACGATTCAATTATCAAAAAACACCACGCGTGTATACTGATGAAATTGGTAAAGATTTTATTGATATAAAATATAATGACCAACGTCGCAGACAAGACATACATTTTCTTACTGAAAGACTAAGTACAGGATTACCTGTCGATGTAAATTATATGAAATCTTACTCAGACGATATTCGATCCGAGCCTACAAATTTCATCAATGATCTAAAACGTTTATTTTCAAGTATTATCACGCATTACTCTGAGGACAGAAAACAACGAATCATTGAAACAATAATAATCTTAAATACAATTGCAGATCGTCTTAATAATGCTAATAGAGAAATTAAAATCTTCTTCGATAATATTGGATCCCAGCAAGTTACCAAACATTTTAAAATAACTGAACAACAATTACAAAAATTTATATTTCCAGGATTTGACAATGCTGAACTAAAACAATCAGTCAGCGACGTCATCAAGGAAAACTTTCCAAAAGTTCTAGAATCATGGATAAAAGTAGCTCCACCACCAAAAATTCTCAGATACAACAACAATGATTTCGGCGGCGGCAGACATGTTTCTCCGGGGATTGTAAATAAAACACCAAAGATCGCAGTCATTCTAGTATGTGACGCCATCGATGGCAGCTATAAAGTAGATTTACAAAAATCTAATCAAGACTAACAAGGGTACATTTTATACACATTTACCCCTCAAGTCCCCCCAGGGCATTTAATTGTATCGGAGCCAATCAACGTTGTTTATTTGCGTGTGCATAATCCACTGTTATCGCGGATAAATTTAAACTTACTGATCAGTAAGGACACCTTTTGGACTTACGCGGAGAAGAATTGGACGTAAATCTGTATTTGAGATCGTAGATCTCGCCTACGTGGAACAAAAATAAATATTATTATCAGAATAAAAAATGAATAATCTGATTCTGAGTAGAATATTTTCTTTTTGCTATTATCAGAATAAAAAATAAATAATCTGATTCTGAGCAGAATTCTTTTTTGCTATTATCAGAATAAAAAATAATCATTATTATTATCTGATTCTGAATAGAATATTTATGATGGATAGTTCTTTTTGTGCTATTATCAGAATGAAAAATAAATAATCTGATTCTGAGTAGAATAGTTTTTTACTGTATTTTAGTCACGATGACATCGTCATCACTCTCATTTTCACCTTCACTGTGGGACGAGTAACTTAATCGTTTTTGTCGTATTCGTGAGATAATTTTGACCTAATTTTTTTCGATTGAGCTTGCAGGAGGAAAAAATAATTTTACCTGATCATCTGTAACTGTAGCGAACGACTGTAACATTGCCTGCTGAATCAACTTTACTTATCTGTAATCGGATGGTAGTGTATACCTGTTCTCGAATTTTCGAAATTGTACTGATTCAAAATAGCACATAATTTTTCAGGATTAAGTTCATCAGAAATTTTTATACCGTCATGTTGTAATTGCTTAATGGCAACAATAGCAGCATTAATATTTTCTTGATTCATTATATAATGAACATTTATTTAAAATAAAAAATCATTCTGAATCAAAATTAATATTGTTACGTTTCGGCTCGTTTAAAGTAACAAAAAGAAAAGAGTGAAGACAACAAGATTTGTAAGTTTTAACAAAAATAATTTATTTCCCTAGAAAACACGGTGAAAAGGTAAAACTATGAAATAGGACTTACGAATTGCGAAGAAAATCCAAACATTTGTCCTAGAATTGTGAAAAACATATAATTCCTATCAATAAACAGTTCAAATTGAAGCTAGTCTGACTCTCAATTCCGTTCCAAGATGGTGGATGATGACGTAAGACGAATTTGTTTACACAAATGTCCAGAATTTTCACTTTTGAATCACAATTTGTACTGTTCTGTTTCAATTTAGAATTAATTTCACCAAATGTCTTTGTCCAAAGCCAATTGTGTAGATCTCCAGGGAAAATAATTATTGTTTAACAAGTAGATGAACTACAGCTGTCATCTATAACAATATACATCTCGCTCTACAGATGTATAAATCAACAACTCTATCCAGCACCAAAAAATGAATACCTTCTTCTCAAGGTATATGAACAAGGTGTTAAAATATGACTCTGATTACTATTTCACAGATACCTGAGTATTTAAACTGAACGAAAACGTCATTTCATGACATTAAAAGACTCTGAGAAGCTCCTGTATCCCTCAAAATTTTAATAGGGATAGGATTGACCCAATCACCAGAAAAAGAATATCTTCTTCTCAAGGTATATGAACGACTCTACAGGGTGTTAAAATATGACTCTGACTACTATTTCACAGATACCTGAGTATTTAAACTGAACGGAAACGTCATTTCATGTACACGCACGAAGAACGCGTGGTGATTTTGAAATCTCACCATCACTGTACAAAGTGTAAACAAGTATAATTAGAAATGATCTCGGCCACAACCAATCATTTATGCCAGCAGTTTATCCATGCGTCAATCTAAACAAAAAACTTACGAAAGCCGAGAGTCATATTTACGTTCTAAATAAACACGACGTTTCTTTCAAAATATCAGACCCTGTGAACATAATCATCATAATAATAAATATATTTAATGATACACAAATGAAATAGAAAAAAATCAAATTTTAACACACAAGATCAACTGCATGGTCGTAACAATATAATAATAAAAATATTTCTGAATAATAAAAGGAAACGTAATTCTGAATAATAAAAATCAAACTAATTCTGAATCAGAATTAATATAATAATAAAAATATTTCTGAATAATAAAAATAAAAATAATTCTGAATCAGAATTAAGATAAAACTAAAAATAAAAATCTGAATCAGAATTAATATAATAATAAAAATAAGAAAATGAAATATTTTTGACTCTGAAATAAAAATTTACAAAAACATAATCACAACACAACCCCATGTGAACCTCTAGCTTGCCAAACGACATTCTAACAAGCTCAGGGGCATTCGAATCAATCCCCATGTGAACTCATATGCCGCCAAACAACATCCTAGCAGAGGTATTCGAAATGAGACGAAACACAATCCCCATGTGAACTCCTAGGTTGTCAAACGACATCCTAGCAAGCTCAGAGGATACACGTAAACTTAATTCTAACTTATCTCTAGGATTTAACTAACTTATCTCTAGGACTTATCTAACTTATCTCTAGGACAACACACCTAAACTTAATTCTAGGGACTGCACATACACAAATGGGGCCTTCTCTACGTTCAACAGATCATATACACTCTCCCCCATAATCAACCCCGGGGAGTGCAAAAGTACACCCAACACGTGGTGACATGTTGGGACAGTGTAATTGTCTGTTGAAGTTCGAGGGCTAGCGGAGCCCCACTATTAAGAAAAATTTAGCATCATACCGCTCCATCGACAATGTGTCTGCCATGCGAATCGAGCCCCATGGCTCAGTATCAGAATCCAACGATCTTAACACTGTACCACAGTCCCATTCTTACAAATACAATGTTCGGAAATCACTATAATGTTACCTATGCTACTACGTGAACTGCAGTGATAAATCCTACACACGTTTCAACTGAATAAAATGCAGTGTGATTTCACATACGTTTTAGCTAAATAAACTGCAGTGTGGATTTATTTTAATTTCACACACATTTTAACTAAATACATAAAATACCGCCGGATATATTAGAAACAGATGTTATGACTGTAAGATCTAAAATAACCTAACTGGAATTTTCAAACATACCTACTGATCACAAATAGAAGCAAAATAATAAGAGTTTATAAACCCTAGCCAATAAAAACACGGTTAAAATACAACTTATGAAGGCAAATACAGATCACTGACTACAGACAATTACGATGCACAAAAAATAAAATAAAATGAATCGCTATCTCGTTTAGTTGTTTTATACCAGCTTTCACACGTCACATAGTAACAAGCGGGACAACTGCTAAATTACACTCTTTGCTTGACGGAGTTATCTCGCTTCATGTGATTCTTTGCCTGAATTTCTTTGAAAATGCCGATTTTTTTGTATTATCTGCGACAAATTGTACCGAACTCGGGTAAATATCAAAATATTTGGCAGCCGCGTTTATTGATGGAAATATGTTTTCTTCGCCAGTCTCTGCGTTTACAGATTTAATAGTTCTCTTTCCAACAATTTTGTGCATACCCGTCTCACCAAGTCTACAATTCTGGCCTTGTGTAACAACCCGCAAGTTAGATAAAGAGTTATCTTTCTGATTTGAGTTAATATGATCGATCACAAGGCCATCTTTGACCAGTCCATGAAAACATTCGAACACGAATCTATGTGATAAAACTTTTCTCCCAACACTAAACATGAGATACTCAGAATTATTAACAAAACCAACTGTTTTTTTTTTTTCAGTCGACAGTTCCTGATTATGTCATCACGAGATACTTCATAATTTTTAATGGTGAGATGCGTTACAAATTCATTTTGCTTTATTTACATAATAATATTATTTGTCTAAATTGTTATTTTGAAAACCTTGCAAGATAGT
>JAECUM010010294.1:0-42709 GCA_016617855.1 Megalonaias nervosa
TCAGCTTTAACAATTATTCAGTCATATCGCTACGATGCATCATCATGTCCCACCCAGTCATATTGTCCTGACACCAGGCCGACCAGTCCTAACATTAACATTTTAATGCTGAGCACCTAGCTAGGCAGCTGCTTTAAAGTCTTTGGTATGATTCTACCGGGATTCGAAACCGCGACCTTTCGCATCCGCGGCGGACCCTTTAACTACTAGTCCACCGGAGCAGTGGATTTTGATACGTAGTGAATCGAACTTTTATAAGTCTTCATTCGTTCTCAGTTTCATTCAGGCGGTAAAGTTAAACAAAAATTTCAGAAGTCGAATGAAAGAACATGCCTGAAATGGCTTATGAATGCACCTAGGTCTAAAAGTCTCGACGTATCCCTACACACTCGTTCCGTACGCCGACTCACTACAAAATAATTATTCATTTTTTTTTTGTATTTATTATATGCCCATTTAATCATAGATGCTTAATTGGGCATTCGATACAGATGTTTGATTCCTAATCACACAGCCAGATTGGGCTTCTTAGGTGTCATCCCTGACGTCCGTGCATTCATATCGAACTTTGATACATTCCATTTCGTTTAGAATTTTATTTACACTGCGAAAGCGTCAACAAATTGGCATAGGAAATAATACAAAGCACAGCTGACTGGGGAAAAGAACTTTCTTGATATTGCTGATAAATGCGTCCATGCCTGACTATTTTTGATGTAACTCCTATGTCATTGCAATCTCTTCTTATTGACTGACTTTGAACAAAACACGTTTTTAGTTTTGTGTATTTGCCTCCATTATGGAAAGCAAAGTTTCAAACTTGACCAATGTCTTTGTAATACTATGCCTCAAGGCTTTTTATCATAACTCACACTGATGCGTAATTCGTCGAGTCTTTTTTAAGGCAGTGGCTTCATGTGTCGGTCAATTGCAAAACAAATCAGTTGAAATATAAGTAGAAACCATTTCAAAATAGAATTTGTTCTCCTTGTAACAGCTTTGAAAATGATCATCATTTTGTAATTGAATGTTTGTTGTATAAAGAATTAACCGCTAAATATTTCAGAAAAAGACCAAATATGTTTAAATGTCTAGAACTTATGACTACCTAGAATACCAGATTCATGAGTACTTTGCTACTAACATTTAGACCGTTAAACATATTTGGTTTTTAAGTATATAAATAGCGTCCTATTATCTTGCAAATATTTTTCAGTGACCGTTGCTTAAACGTGAAATCGAGTTGTATAACGTTTTATTTTATCTTCTTTATTATCCTTAGTAATACGTATATCTTATTATCCCTACAGAGATATTTTGCAGATTAATTTATTTCATTTGCATTGAATTTCTTATCTTGCTATGCTATCTGTACTCATATGTAATTTCGTTTCTTACAACGAGATCTGAATCCATATGTAATTTCGTATCTCGCTATGCTATCTGCATCCATATGTAATTTTGTGTATTACTATGTTCTCTGTATTCAAATGTAATTTCGTATATTACTATCCTAACTCGATATATAGTTTCATAAGCTATGCTATATGTATTTATATCTAATTTCGTATCTAACTATGCTGTCTGCATCCGTATGTAATTTCATATCTTGCTGTGCTATCTATATCTGTATACAATTTTGTATCTTACTATGTTTTCGTCATATATTGTACACAGCCTATGATGATGCCTGTATTGTAATCACTGCCATTCAGTTCAATTAATTGAAAATGTATCCGCATATACCGTTTGGTGTACTGACATGAATAATGATTTTCTCTATGAAGCAATGACTGCTACGTAGACAAGAAAACCAGTGTGGAATAATAGCTCAGTCAAGAAAACCAGTTTAGATTAATAGCTACTAGTTAAGTTTCTTGGGTGTTTTATATCATTTCCACAAAGCTTTGCGTATAGCAGTTTTATAAGTAAAATATTCCTTCTTGTCAGAAACGACATATTCGACTCTTGTGAAGTTTCAGTGTTTAAGAATTCTTGGTGAAACATGTTATCCATTTGACAGAGAAGCATGCCTTTCAGTAAGAGATATTCGTATGTCTTGTTTCTTATTTTCTACTAGATAACCAAAGGTATCCGCATACTCTACATTCCTTTCTAGTTTTACCCACATATATCAATTTCCAGACTGACAAAGAAAACATACAAAATTTATACATATAATAAGAGAACCAACTGTTTCAGCTGCATACTATGAAGTGCCTTGACCTTCATCGCCTGAAGTTTGGTATCAGGACTATCTTTGTTCTGCCTAAGTAAAATTTTATCAATTTATTACGAACTACCTAGAACATCCATCCACACACCTGCTCTCTCATCCGCCTATAATTCAATTCATATATCCATCCAGCAATCCTTTACCACGGCTGTATCCTACGATACAACCTAAGAAGTCTTGACAGTGAGATGTTTCGTGGTGTTGTAGTGTACAATAGAAAAAAAAATACAAAACAATATTCAAATTAACGTCAAACTGACTTCGATCGTGCATCCCGCTGGTCTCAATAAATGCAAGTGATAATTAAGTCGAGCACATATTACACTGATATTTGAAACCCAAGTACGTCCCTGGAGCATATGTTATGCATATTTAATTTATTTGCGTGCTTGAACTTTGTCCGTGATTCAGGGTAGAGAAGTTATGACTTTTCTGACTTAATCATTTTTTCAAAGATTGTTTAGTGATAATTTAATCCAAGATCTAACCTCATTTAGAATACTTAGAATGTTCTGGAAAACCATTTTGACCCATAACCTGGTCATTTTATTGTATCTTAAGTTTTTTTATAAGGTCGAGGTAAACATTCCTCCTTTACGTTCAGTCTGTGTAATTATTTACTGTCATGTTCAGATATAATCTGACTGGAATAAGTTAGTTTTAAATAAATTGAATTACTAAATGATCATTGACAATTTGGATAAAATCACTACTTTGGGGTTCTTTTTAATTCATTCAAAGATATTCAGGATTAAATTATTTTGATACATCAAGATTGTTGGTACATCAGCCTATTCAAGAATATTGCTGCATGAGCACTTTCTATATTCGGATTCACTCGGAACTCAATATACGTTTGGACTTGTGATAAAATAGTTAGGATTATTTGGAATTTAATTCGCAATACTGTAAGTTTGTCTTAAATTATGACTTTGTATCTTAGAGAAATAAATTTATTTGTTGTTTTAATAAGCTTGTTGGCTTCGCTCCTTTCTGTTACGTAGGTTAAGACAACATAGTCGTAACAAAGAACCTTACTGACTATAAATTTATTTAAAGCACTTGAAACGGACTGGTGAATTAAATAGGAATGTCAAGAACGCAACGAACGCTTTTGTTTTTTCTTGTAAATAATACATACCTTGATAAGTTTGAATTAAAGTCTGAAGTCACTGTGGCACACTTTGAATAATGCAGACCTTGGGAGTTTTAATTAATGAATGCTTTAATTCATTGATTGACATCAATTGAATAATAGACATAGGTTTAAAAACGCACCCATAGATTGGACTAACAACAATATGGAAAAAAATGAAAACACCGCATAGACTGAATTCGTCATACAAGTTCATTAGAGAGGCATGGAAGATAATATACACATTCTCCGAAATTTTTCCTGAATATTCTGACAAGTTGGATAACTGAAAGTGATACTAGAAATGCAACGGAATAAATTCGGATCGGACAGACTTACGAGCAAAGAAAAATAAAGAATTTGCAGAATATAGTGCGTGAATAAGTAGAGTCACAAAAAGAGAGGTATATTAATAATTAATCCAATGTGTCTGAAAATTTGGTGATTCTAGTGATACATGCTCCAGCTCTAATGACAAAGATGTTTCAGAGTAGGCCAATTAAACAGACGTTTCGGAGCCATAAGTATAAGACTGGCATCCAAACTCAATTTATTTTACAGAGCACATTACCGCGCTGCAAGAGAGAGGCATATATACATAATAAAATAATACATAATAAAATTTTAAGATGCTCTCCTCAGGTTCAAAGTGGACGAAATTCACGATGGGAGTTTCAATATTGTTGGCTACATCCTGCAATCGCCAAACACAATTTATTTTGCAGTCGTATTCACTGATAACTCATTTATAAAAATAATGTTTTTGATGAACACAGCAGAATGTTTTTATGGTGGTGACTCTGATAAAATCGTGGTCAATCATTTTGCAAAGATTGACTTACAACTTCTTCTTCACTATGTAGAGTGCGAGTGGGAGTTCTGCTAACAAAAATGTAGCAGTACTTTTGTCAATGAAAGCAACGCTCGCACGTACGTAAATAGGAAGCTCCATGGCATTAGCACACAGAAACTCCATGGCACTGGGACGTAACAAATGCAAAGCATCCGCCTTGGAAAATTCGAACCCTCTGGCAGACCATGCCATTACGAGTACTGTAGAATACATACTCATATATTACGTGAAGGTCTAAGGGCACGACCCGACCTGAAATGTGGCATAGGAATCAAACCACTTACCCAGCTTTGCTAGCCTTGTGGATCTGTTCGGGAGTAATATGAAATGTGCAGATGAAACTCAAAATTACAAACGTCTGTGGCTGAACCAGCAAAAGCACAAAGTGATACTACAAAAACGGAACAGATGAAATAACCACCAGGACTGAAGCTATTGCAGTTTCTGATCCCGAGAAAATATCAAAAATAAAACAAACCATAGACAAAATTTCTGAATAAAAAAAGATGCTTTGCGCTCCCCTTACTATAAACATGTCGACAATGAAACAGCTAAGAAAGCTCGCGCAGTAGCATGGTATGCACATAACAAGTCGTATGAGGAAAGCAGACATACATAAAATATCGAGACAAAATCTTGCCCTGATTCCGCAGCTATTACAACCACCACCACCACCACCACATAAACAAAAAGAATGCAACGATAAAACCACTAAGACAATTTGCACACGAGCACAATATCCGAATACCCAGTGGCGAAAGAAAAAGCCACATACTCGCGATAGCAGACTCGTATGAATAAAACGGCTTCTTGCTGAGGATAAACAAAAACTTAGTCCCGCCTCTACTATTGTTACTGACGCGGCCGAGTATGTTCGTGCAAAAACACAAAAATCGCAAGAGCCCGCATTGAAATTTCAAAAACATAGTGGTGAGTTGGAAGATCGCATGGCCTTTATCCTGACCATCTACCCACCATGGGAAGAAGCTCGACAACTGCTGACAAATATGATTCCAGGAATCGTAGCGGCGATACAAAACTTTTGTTACGTTCAGGTCAAAGCAGATATTGTCCTCAGCGTTCATCTGTTTATGCCGCTTAGTTGTAACAAGGATGAAGTCAAAACTACTACTACGTGAAATCACAGTGGTGCCTGCGTGATTCTGAACCTCAAAGTCAGCAGCGCCATCAGCGATGACATTGGCAGAGGCATTGAAACGATTCTAGAAACGCTGGAGAAATAGACGAATGCAGGTTTGGAATGGACTCTCCGAAGATGTGGCCAGGATGAGATCCATCTCTCGATTGAACAAACCAAAACAAAATTAATATATTAAAAGTATTGGCTTCCTGCAACTTTTAAGGGAAATATTAAGATTCTGCTTTAATAGGAAATGTAATGAAGAAAATAGTTTTCATGCTTGGATGTGCTCGATTTCATAAATAGGCAGTGATCTTGCTATTTATCAGGTAATTTGGACTCAAAAGTTAATGACAATAATAGCGAATGGGGATACATTAGGGACAATGGAACCTTAATGTTAAATGTGGTCATTTGTAATTTGGGGACAATGGGAATTTAGCATGGGAAAATTTAACATGGGTGGGACTGTAGCGTGACAAGGGAATATTTAACATAGGTTGGGACTGTCTAGGGACGATAGGAATGGAACAGGGGTGAGTCGTCGTACTGGACACTGGCAACAATGTTGCAAGTGGCTGACCTGGATTGGGCAGAACACTGGCAACAATGTGGCAAGGGGATAACCTGAATACGCGTTACTCAGGGGAGAAATATAGAAACATAGACACAGAGACGTGGTTAGATACAGGGTTTGATACATAGAGACAGACAATCAGATTTATGAATATAAATGTATCACACAAAAAACACAAACACAGATTGACAAACATCAATCTATCACATAAAACATCGACTACAAATTTTTTTAGGCAAGAGAGTGGCTCTGAAAAGGGTTTTTGGGTTTCTTCTATTTTCTAATTTCTTCTTTTCCTCCACCAGCATCTTGTTTTCTCCACTACATTTTTGTCGTCCTCTTCATTTTCTCATTTTTGTCCGCTTTCTCCTTATCCTCCTCCTCCTCTTTTTCCTCTTCTCATTTTCCTTTTCTTTATCAGTTGTGTAATTCTAGGCTCTCATTTGCATTTTATCCTTTTCGTCCTCCTTCTCCTCCTTCTCCTGTTTTATTAGTTCTTTAAGACTTTCCTTGGTTTGCTTTAAATTATTTATTTCCATCTTTGTATATATACCATACTCCAATCTAATTAAAAATTCCTCCACCATCCCCAGGTCATCCACTGCCTCTTGCACTGTCATCATTTTGTTCAAATGGTTACTCGCCATTTTTTGCTATTCAATGTTGAATGGCGCGAATGACGAACGCTTTACATCATATGTCTCAAGCGCGGCCGTAAGGAAAACATCCCCTTTTACCAACTACCAATATCACCAACCAAACAATCCATAGTGATGAGAGTGCTAACCTAAAATAAATTTTATTTATATTTTAAATTAAAATAAATTTTAAATAAATTTTGTTCTAAATAACACACTATTACCAAACTTTTTGTGTTAAATGATTAGTATTTTTTTGTTATTTTTTAAAAACAAACGTACGCGTGCATACATGCAAACACACACACGCACAAACACAAAGAAGCGTACACGCACGCATACACACACAAAAACAGAAATACACATACACACACACAAACATACACGCGCACACAAACAAACATACGCGCGCACGCATACAAACAAATACACACACTAGCAAACGTACGCGCACGCATACAACACACATACACAAACGTACGTACGCATATAAACACAAAAACACAAAGGTACGCGCACGCATACAAACACACATACACACATGCACACAAACGTACACACGCATACAAACACACACATACACACACATACACACACAATTATATGATTGGCAACTTGATCAGTCTCTCTTTTCCAGAGATCAGGATAGCCCTGAAAAGGGCTGTTTTGTCAGCTCCAAATGCACCTGGTTAATGATGGCATCTTTGAGGCCTGGCACCACAGACACATCGGTAGCTCCAGTCCTGCTCCCAGTTTATACTCGTGGCTGGTAACGAAGAGGTGGGTTGACTGGCCCCATCATCCCAGTCTTCACTTTGTGGGATAGTGAAGACTTCCCTCTGTCTTCTATTTTGTAGACCGGAATGATGAGGTCTCCTTATCTCCTGTCTACGCTCTCTCTCTCCAGTTCTTCCCAGTTTTCCATCTGGGGAACCACAGGTCTTGGTACTTGTACTTGTACTGGTTGTGGCTGACGTTGTTGTGGCTGTGGCTGTGGTTGACGTAATGGTACTGCTAGTGGATGAGGATGTGTCCTCACCGCAGGCTTGACCCCACACACAGGCCTAAGAATGAGGTTAGGCATGGATCCTTTCCTTCTCTTTGTTCTTTTTTTCTCTCCTCCTCCCCCCTCTTCAATCCTGGCTTCTTCCTGGATCGCCTCATGGAGTGTTCGTCTAGCAGGCTCCTGGCATACTCCAGGTGCATTTGAAGCTCAAGCAGTTTTGTTAGCCTACTCATTGTAACGATTGTGTAGCCAGATTGATGCACGGACGTGAAGGAAAACATTTCCTTCCACCAAAACTAACAAAACCCATATCATAAGGAAAAACATATCTAACAGAAACACTCACGTTCACTTTTTACCTACAAACACACTTTATGACCACTTCTATCTATAAAAAGCACACACTAGGGAAACGAAGTGTTTATAGGCACACTAATATTTTTTACCTACAAAGACGGACAACCCGCTTTATATGGATCAAGCGCGGACGCGATAGAAAGCATCCCTACGATTTTTTGGGCAGAAACGCTATTATAGCTTATCTTATGGTGAGGGATAGAGAGAAGTCAAAGAGGATATATTCACAGGGGTTTTTTTTGAAAACAAACTACCAATAACACTTTTTTAATAACATTTTTTATTCAACTCACAATTAACGAACACATCATATAACATCAAACTAAATATTTTTGACAATGTTGACAACGTTGTGAAGTCAAGTTAGTCTTCCACGGATGGAGGTCATTGGGCCATTGATGTACACTACGTTTCCTAGCTAAAGACAAGAGATATCCATAATGGTCACAAAAACAATCGATCTACTTTTTCATCGTTTCTAGAACAGTCACGATCAAAATAGGTCACTAAATGTTCTAAGGGATATCCAAGACTGTGCTGATGAAGAAAATACATAAAATATTGTCCACACACCATAGAATCTGTGCTTTGTAATTTCACACGATCGAAGCGAGTCGTCTGGGCATTTCTTGTCATTAAGTTGATGTTGTCGTCTTCCAAAGGTGGAAATCCATACGAATCAAAATATTCCACACAGACATCGTGGGGAAAGTAGACGGCTATCCAGTGAGTTCCTGGGAGATGACTGTCGTCCGTGTTGATGACATAAGCTTGATGATTTTTAGGTTTGCGATGAGGAAGTTCATCTTTAGAACACACAACAGGATTCCAAGAAAAAGTGTGAAGTTGTCTGGAGGGTGTCGTCGTCGTCGTCTCTTCTGCCTTGTCCTTGCTGTGGAGTCAGGGAAACAGGAATGTCTGACTGCAACTGCTCAGTGAAATGGTCCACAATTGTTTGACTTCTTGTTGCAAACTCAAATTGGGAATGGCAGCACCGATGACACAATACACCACAAAGGTTTGGCAGAAAAAGATGATTTGCATTTTACGCACACGTTCTCCACACCACACCCACAATGGTCACTGCTGTAGTGATTGAGGCTGTGTTGAGGGGCATGATGGTCACTTCTTTTTATAATTTATGACTTGCGTAGCGTCTATCCAAGAATCAAAACTGGACGTACTTTGACTTCTTTGACACGTCGTTTTCCCACTTTACGGGTTCTTCGATCGAGAATGCTTTCGATATCATACACTTCGTCTTCTTTTTTGGTCACGCATTGTAATTCGGGCAAGTAAAACGTTCCTTTAACACTTCCCCGTTCATGTCTTCCAATTTATAGACGGCAGGATGATGACCACACACTCGTCCAGTGACACGAAACAATTCGGTGGTCCAGTCGGGTAAGTAACCTTTGCAGAAAGTGCGTCTGGTTTTGCCAATGCGTTCCCAATCTCCCACCGTCAACACTCCACCTTTCTTGGGGACAGCCACAGTCGGGGAAGTACCAAACAGGCGCTCGATGACGGTCATTTCGTTGTCGGGAGTCACTTCTTGGGGGCCGCATCCGATGCTCCGATGGTAAGATTGGTTGTATGCTTGGACCAGGTGTTCATGCATAAAATATTTCCACATGCGTTCTTTCAAGGTGCGTTGAAAACGTTCAACGATGCTGGCTTTGATTTCTGGATTCTCGGTGGTGAAAAAATGAATGTCTCGTTTCTTCAATTCTTTTTTGAAAAGCTTGGTTCAGAAATTCGGTGCCTTTCTCGGTTTGCAATCGAAAAGGGTGACGACCACATTGTTTCAACACCAGTTTTAGGGCTTGCACTAACTTAGTTCTGGACTTGGCATTTAATGGCACGACCCAGGCAAATTTGGAAAAGACGTCGAGGGCACAAAACAAATATTTGTAGCCATTATTTTGGTGACCAAATGAGAGACATCGGCTAAATTGGCTTGCCATTGATGATCGATGCCCTCCACTCGGGAGCGACTTCTGGAAAATTTCGTCGAAAGGGTTTGTGTAAGGTGTACATGGCTTGTTCTTGTAACCATATCTGCACTTGAGGTAAACGGACACTTTTGAGTCGGGTTTTGGCAGCACCATACACTTTCTGATCTCCTCTGTACCCTTCAGGCTAGGATGGATCGTAGTAAATGCTGGCTAACACATTCTCCATCAGGACTTTCTTTAAAAAGGTCACCCACTCTTCACGAATGCTACTCCGAATGGGGTGAGGTGGTGGTTTGGAAACGGCTTTACGTGTCCGATCTGCCACGGAAATAGAAGTCGAGGGTAGTGGTGGTGGTGGTGGTAATGGGATGGCTTTTGTCTTCCTTTCTGTTTTCACTTCTGGTTTCCCTTCTTTTTTTTTTTTTTTTTTACTTCTGTCGAAGGAGGAGTGGACATCATCTTTATAACCCAAGCTTTAAGTTCTTCTCGCTGGGGTGTGGAGGAAGGGGTAAACAAGGACGCTGCAATCTTACTAGGGATGGGAGCTGCTGACGGTGTTTGAAAGACTTCTAGTGCCTGTTCTTCCTCAGACATCCTTGGGGCTGCGTCTGTCTTGGTCACTGGATGTGGTGGTGGTGGTGGTGGTGGTGGTTGTGATGCACTTTTCATCAGGTTATTAAATTCTTTCAGAGTCGGTGGAGCTGTTTCGTCTAAAGCTTTTTGGTGAAAGAGTTGAAGTCGTTGCAACACTTGATCGTACCGTTGCAATTTTCGGTTTCTGACAAATCGGTGCGATCCATCAACGATTCCAGTTCGTGTTGTAACTGGGACATCTCGGTCAAATGAGGATTGAGAGGTAAATGCGGGGTCCGTTGTTCTTGCCAACGATGGAATTCCATCCATCGTTTGTAAGGCACTAAAGCCAGTTATCGTCCTTCCAAAAGATTTCAATGGTCACCTCTGATATCTTTACACCACCGATAACTTCGTTTATGTGAAGCAGTAGCTCATACGAGTCCTGTAATCAGGGGTGCTAATCCTCCGCGTTGTACCAACATCCTTTTCTTTTGACGGATGGTTATTTTCTTTTGGACCATTTGGCAAAGAACGTGTCGATGCTTGGCTAAGCATTCTTTCTGATGTGGAGACAAAGGTATCGTTCCTTTCAAGACATTCAGACAACATTCGCACACGGTATCGACGGCATCTTTGGAGGCGGTTTGAATGAGTTGTTTTCCCATGGGTGGACGGGCTCTTGACAGGACGGACAACAATCCCCAACGCTTAGCTAAACGAGGAGGTAGACCTTTCCTTTTTTTTTTCCTTTCGGGGTAGACGACTGATGGCTTCTGCGGGTGACATCTTTGTTTGTTTGTTCCGGGGCACTCATACAAAATACTCTGATGTCGATGACTTGGCACACGCCCTTTTATCTTATTTTTTGCGTGGGTATTTTTGGAAAAAGTGGGTTTGGTGTGTAACCAGTCTATTTGACGACCTCTTTTCTATAATATTGATAAACCATCCTCCCCTTCGGTTGCTCCTCTTTTTCTTTGGACGATGGGGTCTTTTCTGGGGTAGACGTCGATGCTTGGCTAAGGGTTTTTCAAATGCCGGGTCAAACAACGAGACTGTCCTTTTCTTTTTCCTTTTCCTTTTTGGACAGAAGAACGACAATGGTGGTTGTGTGCGTTCTTTTACGGGAACACTTTGGGGGTTCAGGAGCACAAAAACACTGATAGAGATTGTTTACCCTCAAGTCTTTTTATAGTGGAATGCGTCGCCACTGATTGTTGGTCCGTCGTATCATTTTCAAGACAGGCATCACACGACATTGAAGGGTTCTCAACGGACTAAATCGGGACAGTTCTTGCTTGGATAAATCCAGTAAACTCTGTAACATGCCTGATCTCTCTTGGACTTTGGTTTTTAGGGTAGGTACTTTGTGAGCAGCTTCCACAGCGGCTAAAGGGGTGGAGAGTATCACCGGTGGAGAAGTTCCTGGAGACACGGGTTTCCATTTTTTTCTCAAATCGGGTTTGGCTGGAATCATCAGCAACGAAGAAGTGAAAGAACCTGAAGCTACTGGAGACGCGTTCACCGTTGCTGCAGGTCGTGGTTTTTGGATGGAAGGTTGCGTCCTGGCCGCAGTGCTTCTCTTGCGCTTAGAAGCTGCTTTCTGGGGTCTTTTCTGGTGGCTTATCTTTTCCTGGGATCTTTTCTTTTTCTGAGGCTGCGACCTGGTCTTGACACCACTGCTCTTTTTCTTTTGGGTACCTTTGGGTCGGGGAGTAGCTTTTTTCCTTGGGGAGGACTTTGGGGGAATTGGGATCCCATTTTAAAAGGGAGCGAATGATGACACCTCCTAGAGAACCTCTACCTCCAGGTTTCAAAATGATTTGCTTTTTTGTTTGAGTGTCGATGCGGAGATCTGCCAGTTGCCTCAAGGCTACTTTGTTTCTCTCAAAAAAGCATTTGATTTGACGTGGAATGTGAATGATGTTTTGCAGTAATTAACGTGCTGTCACCGTAAACCATCGTCAGATTTCTTTGAGACTGGCTTCTAAGACACGAGCACGTACTTGTGGATATTTTGTCGCGACTGATGCCGTATAAGGCACGAATCAATTTGACGGGAAGATGAGACTGAAGGGACGTTATGTTGACGATGTGGGAGAGAGATCAAAAGTGTCCGTGGTGTTGATAGATTGTTTGTTAAGTCAACAGGGACGTGTACACGACAGGCCCTCTGTCTTGGTACCAGAGGTGAAACAGGTGGGTGCGAAATCGCAAATAATCGTGGTGGGTGGGTTTCAAATCCACGACTAAATAGGCGTTTGGGTTTTGAGTGGCATCGTCGTACGCATGTGTCAGCCAAGGAGTTCCTAACTGTTTGGCTAATACTTGAACGTGCGATTTATCTCTGGGACTTTTAAACAAGACCACGTAATGAGCATTGAGACTGATGGTGCGATGGGCTTTACTTTGCTGAAACAAATTTTGGGTAATGTAAATGACGTTGGCATTATGATTATGCCCCTTGCGCGTAAACCACAGTTTAATTTCTTCTTCGTCTTCTCCTAAGATGTCGTCGAAGATGACCAAATGTATTTGACTGGGGTCATACACGATCCCGTCGTCTTCCCCAGGAATGCTTTCCACAAACACGATGGAATCGCCTTGACTTTCTCGCAGGAGGCCGTACACCGATTGCCACTCTTTGTAACACCACACGATGCGTTGAGGTGGACGATCAATCAAATGATGTTTATGTTCGATCACATGTTTGACAAATTCGGTTTTGCCTGAACCGCTGTGTCCAGCAATTAACATGTTACAGGGACGGCGAAGATACAAGGCCTCCCAGCTGACACGGTCTAAGTTTTCGTCGATGACTTTGAAAGTGGAGAAAGAGGGAGTAATAATGCAGGGAATGTCACTTTTGAAACGAAGACAGACAAAGCAAGAGTTTTTATACCTTTTTTCAGGACACATGTATTTTTAAAAAAAAACATTTTTAAAATGGAACACGAAAGACAAAAACATACATACAACCAAAGGGTAAATTACATCGATAAAAATACACATCAAAACGATGACAGTGGAATATAAACAAATCACTGTACAACATTTTGGTGACTAAGGTTTGGTGGCCTAGGGACAGCAGTTTGTAATGTTCTTAGAGACTCTACACTTGACACAGTCACACAGGGCTCCTCCCGGAATGTACAGATTGTACAGAGTCCACAAGGAATCGACTGATGAACAAAATCCCAGAAAGCAAGTCACAAAGACACACACCACACGACGACCCCAATTCATTTGACACAGTTCTCGTTATAAGCTTTAGTAATCCACCACAGTCTGAATACTGTCATTGATTCCTTCCATTGAATTTTTTGTATCACAACTGTAGCATGGTAGCTATTTTTATACCCTCTTTTGTTGGAGATTAAATGTACTTTTTGAACAGAAGCGGTTATACTTCAGTAACGTACCAAAATTGTTTAGTCACTAACTCACATACCACACCACGCGCAGAAGTTTCCTCTTGAACCAAGATTTGTTCGTGTTAAAGATTTTGGTAATCCTCTAACTCTTCCGTTGGAATTTCGGTGTACTATGGTCATCTTGTAAGTAGAATGAGTGACATCCAAAACTTTATGAATCTCACGTGATTCATCAATGTCTGACAAATGGAACACTTTGAAATGAATCAGTCTTCTTATACCATTCAGGTACCAGTGGTTCCAACATCGGTGACGTAAAGAATGCAATTATTCTTTGTGTTGGGCTTGTATTTTGACAAACTCTCGGTAAATGCATTCTCTCAACTCCACAGGTAAACCACGAATGTTCTCTTGTAAAGTATACATCAGGAGATTACTGGGGTCTCACTAAAGGTAGGTAGTGACAGTGCGGAGACCATAGAGTATGTTCCAATTAAGCGGAAATTTTCTGCTCCCTCTGGAGAAGTGACACATCGCAACTAAAGCACTTGACTTTATCACCTTCGCCCAAATAGATAAATCCGGCTTTGGCTAATTCTTCGGGGGTAGGTCCTCCCAGATATTTAGGCCACTTTCGTTGGAAGGTTTGGAATCGACTTTCAAAGTCGCAGTATTCAGATAAACGCACATGGAACGAATATTAGTCTTTCACAGGTTCATTTCGATGAGGGTACGGTGAAATCCGCAGTAGTTTGCTCAGGGTTGGATGGCATCCGTAGGGTGGGAGTCGCATGGTTTCGCGTGGAGGATGACATTGACCATGAAAGCCAGTAAGAAGTCCACTATTCGCTTTCGCATCCGTCAAGTCTGACACGGACAGCATCACTTTCCATGGTAGGTATTGTAGTAGTAGTCATAACAAAGTTCCCATGATGTGGTATTGAATCGCAGAGGTCACATCGAACGGCATCCCTGACATCTCAAGGCACAGCACCGCACTCCACTTGAGAATCACCAAACTTAAATGGTGTTGTCTGTTTAAAAGTATTCATCTTTCTTGCTTGGGGTTTGTAGTTACAATGAACTATCGGTCTTGGACGTTTTTTCTTTTTATATACTGACCAATATCATCAAGTGAAGTGGTTGGGAAGTTGCACTCGCTTCTGTTACACGATTTGATAAACTTTTTCTAAAGGGTGGCTGACGATTTGGTGTGTGGCTAAACGTACATTCTTGTGAGGATAGTAGGTGGTCACTTTAAAATATTAATCCTCTCCAGACTGCAAGGCTTCTTTCAATACCCCATATTCACCATTTGACTGGTGAGATAATTCAGAGTCAATCCTTTCACTTCACACTCCGTTTGCACTTCTCCTTGTTGGTCCCGATATTCGTAGCCGTAGTTTTTGGGACCGCCACTAGCAAAACTTAGAATCTTGTTGTCGGGGAGCTCGTCCGTCCAGGCTCCTAAACAGTATCCTTCGATGTCAAGGTTGCAAGGGTCCACCAGCTTGTAACTTTCCACGATGCGTTTAAACTCGGGACCGGTTTTCAAACGGTGATCGTACTCGTGTTCCCACATTTCCACTACTTGGTATCCTTGTTGTTCTAACTTCAAATGACGCTGACAAGTTGCCTCGTTCAAGTCTTCAATGGTACGCTTTAAAAACTGATTTTTAGTGCCTCATTGAGGGTAAGAGATGGGACATCCGTGAAATAAGCAACCATTATACTCGTATACGATCTTTGGGTTTTCTAAGTCCCAGCCATCCACCGAATACGTTCCAATGGTAGTTTCACTCCTCGGTTTCGGGCATGTTGGATCCATTTGTCTTCCTTGTCGCACAAGTAATGTAGCCAGCGTAGGGCTTTGACTGAGTATTGACGTTTGACAAAGTTGGTCGTTTGAGAACGTGTGCCAGCCAGGGTCTTCTCGGGCATGAATCGTTTGCGGTATACTAAGGAACATGCTTTGGCAATGGTGCATGCTCTTTTCAAAGGATCGATCCCTCTGTGTTCCACGAATAATTCTCGAAATTTTCCACAGCAACGCCGTAAAATGTCCATGTTGGAACGACAATGCAGTTTAACATTTCTTCCTGAAAGTCGAAGGGGTCCGAGGTGTGAGTGTGATACCAAGCGTAGAAAGCTTCTCGTTGTTCGGTACGTATGTTGTCGGGGTCGTAGTAGTGGACATAAGGCATATGGGGTAGAACGGCGTGTTGATTGGATTCGGTATTGAAAATATGCGAAAAATAACCTTTGGCCATTTCTGTCATTCCAAACGTTTTAGGCATTTGGCTCAATGGCATGGCCAAGTAACTGATCCATTCTTTAAACTGCACTTGTCCCACTTGCATGGAGATGAATTTGGCTCCGTTTAAGGTGACTTTCGGACGTTCGCTACTGTGTTCCGTATAGCACTTCAGAGAAACTGTCCATCGTATCCCGCGAAGTTGTGAGCCATCACCGTGGCATAGCGATGACAATCTCCGTAACGGTCCATGTCCTCTTGGCTCCACGTTTCATCGATGGAGTCTAACATCCATTGAGCAAAATTGGTCAATGTGTTCGGTCCCCGAAAGATTTTTCCACGTCCTTAAGGAATCTTGCTGCAGTGGAGGTAATGGCAAAAGATAGGTTCTTGGATGCATTTGTCGCACGCTTGGTGAGCCACGCAGAAATTCGGAATGTGAATGCCGGTCTCTTGCATGAATTCGAAATCGAAAAAGATGAAATTACCTTCTGGTCATCTTCCTCCTTCTGTTTGGGTTGGTATTTTTGAATGTAGCATTAGAGTTCCAAGTCCACGATTTGGTGACAAATGTGACATCGTTTTCTTTCCTGAACATACGTGAGCCTTGGTATTATTTGTCCGAGTGTCTTTGGACAGGCCGGCTTGCTGTAACAGGAGTTCTGCTTCTCTTTGTTGTTTGGCTCGGTTCTATTTTCAAACGTTCTCCCAGGCTCTTTTCCATTTTACCGTGTCGTTCTTATCTGAATATGTTCGTCCCACCACGATGTCACGGGCTAAACACATCTTGTCTTGAGGGCTGTTAATTTTGACCAGGCACTTTTTGGTGCTACGGAGATCGTCCACCAATAATACCTTTTTGCGCCAGGTCCTTATGGGAAGAGAAACGTGGGCCATATACAGTGTCGCTGTTCCATCGGTGCTGTGAAACTTGTCGTTGGATTGCTGTACGTGTTGAATCTTGTCAATGACTTTGGAAGGTGTAAATTCTGATGGCCTGCTAAACTCGATGCAAGCGGGGGACTTCAGACTGTCGTGATAAATGGAAAGTGTCAATCCCACACATCGGTGATGAACTCTTCTGCTTTCTCCAACGGTACGTCGGACTTGAAATCTTTAAACTTCACCGTGTACGTGTAGGCCGCTGTTCTAAATTTTCTAGAGGAGAGTTTATTCATTTTTCTAATGTGGTAGTACTTTTTCAGGGGTTACTGTTGGTGGACTTTGGTTTGACGTAGGCTCTCTGGGTCTGGATTCTGGTTCACTCATGTCATCTTCGAAATCGCTGGCATGAATTTGAGCCAAGACTTCAGCTGCTGTGAGAGGCGATAGGTCACGTTTCTGCCTCTTACTTTCTTCTCCTTTCTTCACGAAATGATGTGATCGTTTCATCTTGATTGCAAAAAGTCAAATGGCTACATTTTAAACGCCATGGTCTCTTTATATTAATGTAAGGTCAGTGTCTTCTCTATATATAGGGTCAGTGTCTTCCCTCAAAGTATTCATTTCACTCTCAATCCGACCAAAAAGATGGAAGAGCCATCACAGACAGAACTTCTGGTCAGAGTTTTGCGAGGTGTCATACGAAGGTTTTCTTCAGACAGGCTGACGGACTACTCCCCCTCCTTTCGAGATAAGTCAAGATACTTGCAATATCTATCAGAAGAGAGGGCATTGGTCTAAGAAAGTGCCCTAAAAAACAACAGAAGCAGAAGGGACAGAGGGGTTCCGAACAAGAAGAAGAGGTACCCTCAGAAAAGGAAGAACCCATATACGTCCAGAAAGAAAAGAAAGAGAAGAAAAAAGACGAGAAGAAAGTGAGGCAGAAGAGGAAAAAACTGTAACAGTGAAGAAATTCAAAAAGGAGAGAGTGGAAAAAGACAAAGAAGAAGACAAATGAACTTTTTAAATTGATGTGTTGTGAAACTGGATTGTACATTTGTACCAGAGAATATACCAGAAAGAAAAACTTAAGCGTCTCTTAGTTTTGTTTTTTAGAATAAGGACCTACACTCACGCACTCACACACGTCCATCATGGGAAAAAAGGGTAATTTTGAGTTTTAATTGATTTTGGCAAAAGGACCGTTGGGTGTTTGTTTATTTAGCAAGCTCAGGAAAGAGGAAGTAATGAGTTTCAACTGCCTTATCTCTTTGCCACGGCCAAGGCCTACTTCCGGAACTTTCTGCTGTCGAAGATTTGTTAGAAATCACTAGGGTTGGTATCTCAGGCGTAGTAGGTGTGTGGACGGGGTTGGAATGTTTGACTCGGGAAGGTCTTTTTCTCTTGGGTCGTATTAAAGAAGTCTGATACATTTCTTTCAGACTCCTTAACTCTGCCAAAGTGTCTGAGTACTGTCACCGATCTCCTTTCAGTATCCTCCTTCCCTCCTAGACCTTGTTTCTTCTCTGCTTCTTCTTCTTCCTGTCGCTTTTTTCTTGCCTCTTCTTCTTCTTGCTGTTGCTGTTGAATGAGAAAAAGCTTGTTTGTTTCTTTCTGCTGTTACAAAATGTTTTCCAATTCTTCTTTCTGCCTCTGTTTAAAATATTCGACGTACGATAAAGAAGGAGAAGGTGGCGAAGGTGCTAGTACCGAAACAAATTCTTGTGAAAAAGAGAGAAAATCCACTAAATTCCAATTAAAATCGTTCTCTTCTGGCAGTAGGACCGTGTTTGCTTTGGTAGCCGCTACCATCACTTCTCGTCTCCACGGCCGGTGCACCCCAATACATCGTCTTCGTAGTTTACGTCATGTTCTAACTGTCGCATTGATTCACTGCGCACAGACGCTAGCGCACCTATATAAGGAATGTGACGTCACAGGCAACTCTCTTCGGATTGGAAGACAGACTCCGCCCTGTGACTGGATTTTGTATCGCGTGTTAGAATTAGTGAAAGAACTCAATCCGTTTCGATCCACTCCTCCACTATAAAAAAAAAACGCCGGTCACCTCATTCCCTTTTCTTTGTTCTCGTCACAAGATGTGGACTAACGCAGAATTGTCTATCACCTATCGTCGATGCTCTTCAACCCGGACTATCCCATGAATGTCAAATCATCATGGACAATTACCCAGATGACTGATACAGCCCATTGGAAACGAAGGATCTATTTGGAGAGACAAGGCTGTCTGAAGCGAGTCTTAATCTGCGGTCCAGAGGTCAGGCGAAGTTTAAGGAAAAGAAGAAGAACCGTGAGATGCACTCTATGTTAACTGGATGGTGTTAACAAAACAACCAAAAGCCCTTTTCAGGGCCACTCCATTGCCTCGAAAAGATTTGCTCTCTTGCCTAAAAAATGTTTTAGTCGATATTTTATGTGATAGATTGATGTTCGTCAATCCATGTTTATGTTTTTGTGTGATACATTTATATTCATAAATCTATGTTTGTCTATGTCTCTGTCGATCATTCTAACCCTGTAGCTAACCACGACTCTATGTCTATGTCTCTATATTTGTCCCTAGAGCAACGTTTATTCAGGTTAACCCCTTGCCACATTGTTGCCAGTGTTCCGCCCGATTCAGGTCAGCCACTTACAGAAACAAAATTAAATTAACATGATACTTGAATGATCCATTTTCTCTTTGAAACAGAGTTACAAAATGTATGAAAATTCAATTAGCCGTTCTGTTATACCGATATAAAAAGTTTCATAAGACTGATCAAACTCAAACTGCCAGCATGCCAGCATCATCTGTTTGCTTCCGGTATCTCCAAATCACTCTTGGTGATAGGTTGGGGTATTCGTATTTCTTTCATTCTCCCCTCTCTCTTCCTCTATCCTCTCTGGGTCACCAACAATCTTGGTTGTATACTGCGCTCTTTTCCACTGTGCAGAACAGGTATGGAGCTATATTCTCCTTCAGATTAAAATATAATACCCAACCTCAATACGCGTCAGGTTTTCTCTTCACTCCTTGTCCCAACTGCGTGACTTTGCTAATTAGATACTCATTGACATACATTTCCAGACATCAAAAAAATCAATTCTCAGCATACATGATACAAATCATGTTAGATAATTTATTTCTCATAATCCGTATCAGAAGAAGTGCATGAAATCCTTAGGATGCATGATTCTTATATCCTTCGAGACAAATGAATTAATTCTCACAATGGGTATCAGAGCAATGTATGAAATTCTTAAAGTACATGAGTTCTATTACATACAAACCTCTAAATCCAAACGCATTCAGATAATGACATTTGAGACAAAATGCTTGAAAACAATTAATTTCTGACCTCAAAAGAAATTTAATGCATGAATTTGAAACGAATAATTCAGCAAATAATTACAGACTTACATCAACGAACATACTGTATGCAATTGAGATGAACCTTGTGCTTTACTGACTCGCTTCCTTTATATGAAGCCGAATCTCTTTTCGTGCCCTCAACATTCCGACACTCGTCCTTTGGAGAAATTATTACGAAAGAATACTTTCTACTCCCCCAGAGTCAAGACCTTATCAATGTACAGAAAAACTTGGACTGACTAATTTCGCGAGGGAGATCCCTCAGAACCTTGAATTTCGTCTGGAAAAACAAACTCGCCCTCGTTTAGTTCACTCAATAAGGATTACTTTTTCTAAAGGCATAATTTGATAACACTCCCATCGAAGTCAGAATAATCTTCTCTAGTCTGCCTGTATTAATAACTCTTCTGGAAGATATCATTTTTATGCAAGCTGTTTCAAATGGCTCAATGTTTTCAATAAAATATTTGTTCTGGTTTCTCTCAACTCATTTTCCGCGACATGACCTTAAGTTAACATATCTGTCTCACCGTTATCGAACGGACTCCACTCCTGCTTCCAAGCAGAGTATATCTGATCCTCGCAGTCAGTAATTTATTGCGAGTCTACCACATACATTAATATTAATGTTTTCGTGTCAGTCTGTGAAACTATCTAGAAAATTTTGCGCCGTTACAATGTTCAAGATATGTATGAAAGTGTTTGACTTCTCTGAAGGCATAAGTAGAAATAACAGTTAAAGTTTATATGTCCCAGTGAAATGTATAAAGAAACGAACAAGGATAATGACTCATACCCTTGATCGCATATTTGACTTGTGATTCCTTGATCTTGTAGCTCAATTATTCTCTCACAGAACATTCGGAATCCATAATATTTATATAGTTCTTGGTAAAGTTCAGGATGTTAGATTAAATTGTAACAATTCTGTCTCATCTGACTATTTTCCACGTGGCTCGCGATTCAAAAACTGAATGAAGCAAAGTATTTGTGTTATGTACTTCAATTTTCCTGCATCTCTTTAAACTTTGTGTACCATTAATTTGGAGGGTCGAAAACACAATTTCACCAGCAATGTTATCCAATATGCAACACTGTTGTTCATACAAGCGGATAGTAATATATACAGGTCATGATGATGCTTGCATTCAACACACACGGACAGGAAGTTCTGTTTTCATAATGGACCTCGCTTCATGGTGCAGACTCAGAGGACCCAGTTTGTATAGAGGTTTGACGTTCTCCTATATTCATTACAAGTGTCTACTTCAAAATAAACGTGTTTTTGCGGAGTAGAGAAGTTGTTTACTGGTGTGATACTGTCCATTTTCTGGCAATATTTGCATACCATTTCTTTCATGTCCACATATGCATTTAATATATTCTGTTTATGGAGGAGTTCATTTATTCCCGTGGTATTTTTCTACCCATTTCACGTATCCCATTTCGCTTCAATTACAAAAAAGAGAACACCAGAGTCTCTATAGTGGAACAAAGCTCTACTGGGGAAAAAGAATTTCCAAGACTGCACTATGAAACCATTTCTTCCTTATAACTATCAGGTGGTTAAAACATTTCCGATATTCTTAAGTGAGAACAGGATTTTCAAGTTTACATGCTGTGGTGAACATATTGAATGTCAGTTTTGCACCATTTTCATTTGAGAGAAATTAGTCATCATTGCATGTCATTTAGTGAACACTACATGTCATAATGATCATCCATTCAGTGGGAGCAGTGACAAAAATGGTTTCAATAAAGTCAACGGGGCAACCATATTGGATGTACGACTTGCAGCATCTACATTTCAGACCAACTTTTTATCATATGAAATCTACCTGTGAAAAAAAATGTTGTTAGAAGCATCCATTGATGAGAAGGATCAATAACAAGATCTTTCTGTTGTAGACCCTATGGCAGTATGACTTTCTGTTCAAGGAGAGATGCGATAACAGGAACCTTACGATGGCTGCCATGGTTGTCATATTGGATATCAGATCGGCACCACTTTTATGTAGGACCTGCAATGCATCATATGAAGTCGTTTAGTGAAGGCTCATACTTACAAAGCCGAAGGTAACGGCTGTGAAAACCATTCTGGATGTGGGATTGGTACCATTTTCATTTAGCGCACAGGACGTCATAAGAAATCCTCAAGTGAAAACTCCATCATGACTTGAAAGTCCACCGAAGAGAAGCAATAACGAGATTTTCAGATGGCTATAAACTATATTGAGCGTCACATCTGAACCATTTCATGTAAGATAAACTTAGCATCATAAAAAGTCATAAACATAACAAAAAAAGTGAGAAACCAATGTCGATATGACTATCCATTGAGGAGGACAGTCAGTAGCAATATTTTCACGATGGTTTTCTGACAGCTATATTTCACAACAAATCCGGACCTTTTACATTTAGGCCCAACGAAACATCACACGATGCTTTTTATCAAAAACCCCATACTGATATGGCCATTGATTTAGGAGGTGTCGTACTAACTACATTTTCAGGATGGCTTCCGTGATACCACATTTTTAGGATGGCTTCCTTGATACCATATTGAACATCAGATTTTCATTTATGACTAACTAGACATCATTAAGTCCGTTTGGTCAAAAACCCATCTGGATATAACTATCCATTGAGGGGGAGAAGAGTTAACAAGATTTTCAAGATGGCCACCATATCGGATATCTGACTAGCACCGTTTTCGTTTCGGAGATTGACTAAACCATGCGATGGATATATATGTAAAGTCTCATGGCAATATTCCAAGTATTTTATGAGTAGAAGAAACAACAAGCTTATGAAAATGGACGGACGACAGACTATCCCATAAGTTTTTCTAGCCAAGTGTTGAGTATAAATCTGTAGCAAGTCAATAAATGCCGCCATGGATATTATACACGCGGGCTAATTCTTTTGATTGTCTCCCTTTATCATATTGATAAGCTCATTCAGTTATATTTTTGAAATGAAATAAACTATAAAGTGTTTTTGCCATTTGTGTCACTTTCTTGTCCTATTTTCTGATCTGATAGTATCCTATCCTGACATGTTGGATTCACTGAAAATGTCTGAGGAAAATTAATTTGTTAGCGGAGTGAGATACTTTAAAACATTATGTTGCTCTTTCCTCCCATTTTCACTAGCCAAGGTTCCGATGTGTTAAACCCTATCTACACCTTGGCGAATCGAACAGATAATTCAGTGCTTCGAGTCTGTGAATTTCACTGGATGCGGCGGCAAGCACCGCATCCAGTCAAGGTCAAGCCGTTCAAATTTTAACACTATCCCTACATGATCGGTACAAGAAGAGCACACAACTGGAATGGACTGATAAATAATCAATTTTCTACTGCCGGTCCGTGTTTGTACAAATACATTCTTTCCCACTAATACACATGTAATGGCTACTCTTTGGTACTTTCGATGTTAGTCTTACAAAGTAGCCATTGAAGTCAACTTGTCCACTATGTTCGATGTACAAAGTAACAATGCACCGCTGTTATACGCTATTGCTTAGTTGGCATCACATACTAAGGACACAACTCATGAAATCCAATAATGTCGTTATGACAAAGCACTTAAATATCGGATTGTTCCGCCAAGATGTAGATAGGGTTAACACATCGGAACCTTGGCTAGCGAAATGATTTATCTTGTATAGAATATATCTTTGTTCAATTCTTATCTTTGTTTATTTGACATATGTCAATTGAAATTAAAAAGCCCAGAATATCCTTAGTAGCAACAAATAAATTGACATTCTTCTTAACAACATTCAAGTTCATTCTCCACCTACATTGATGGGTGTCTTACTTGAGAGCTTACTACATCTAACATATCTCTGTTTACAGACAATATTTGTAATATTTATAATAGACTTTAATCCTTTTCTGCCAGAAAAGTGGGGATTTAGATTGATTTAAAACCATGTTTTCAATCAGAGTTGGGATTGAACCCAACATTTCTTGCTGTATTCCACAAAATCTCTTATAAGGCGATCTTGGGATAGAGTCGAAAACACTCTACAACTAGGCAAGCGTGAATCAATCCCAAAAATGTCTCATTAGGAAAACGTGGATTGATCCTTAAATTCTGCTACAAAACAGACTTGGAATTCTTCACTAAAACCATACCAAAATAAAACCTTGGGATTGATTCAAAACATCTCAACATCTCATACCAGAAAATCTTAGGATAACTCTTTTCGCCGGCAAACTTTGGATCAGTCCCAAAAGTGAGATCGATCCCAAATATGCAAACATGGGAGCATTCCCCAAAATATCTTGCTTAAAATTGTAGGAGAGTGATTTTTGTCACTGGCAAACATGGGATCAGTCCCAGAATCACTTTCAGGCAAGCTTGGGATCGATCCCAAATGATTCCTTATAGCACACTTCGGATCCATCCCAAAAGGCTCTTAGCTTGCAGAGATTCACAACACTCTCTGTTAGGAAAACTTGGGATTGATCCAAAACAAGAAAACACTTACCAAAACTGCATCTGCAAATTTGTTGTTTATTCCTGGGACCAGTACCAAAACATAAGTGCGACAAGCCAATATACTTATTTAAACCTCCCGAACTATGGTTCAATTCGACTAAATGCAACGTAATTTTACTGGAAAGTGACTGATCAACAGAGGATTATTGTTAACAGCTGTACGACAGTTGTAAGACTTCAATGTGGTATTCCTAAAAGTTTCCTTGGCATGGTTTGCAGAGGTTCTGCATTTGTCTTTTTCTCTAGACCTTGGTACGTTTGGAAAATCCTTAAATGGATATATTCAACTCATCCAGTTCCCAGTGACGTAAGGTTAATAATGTATCGTCTAACTACTGTATCTCTTCGGTAAGATTTGGCCAATCACAATTAAATTTTAAGCAAATCGGTCCAATAGAAAGTTCTTACCACCATGAAAATGATATAATACTCTACCCGTCTGTGAGAAAACACATTTGTATTTACTCTCTATTAGCACCGGGAAAGAGTTCCCTGTTTACTTGAGAAATTATGGGAATCTCTTTCACCAAGAATGTTCACGTTTCTCGTATTGTGAGTTGCTAAACGTCTTTCAACTAAATTATCCTTCACTGTGCATTCAAATACACTGTCACACAATATAAAACTGCTTTAAATAAAGCCATTTTTATCAAACAGGTTGCTTTTATGAGAATAATATATTGAATAATGTATTGTATACGAAGACAAGTAACGTTTCTATGAACCCTAGATGGGAAAATAAAAGCATTATTACAAAATATCTTGAAGTTTTATTGCAGGAAACATATGATGTACCTATAAAATTAATATGATCATGTTCGCCAGGCCGTGTGTCTTGTTTAATATTGGTTCTGAAATACTGAATGACTAATCGATCAATACTTACATAGTTCATAGCTTCTGAAACACGTGTATGATGTGTGTATTTCAAGTGAACTTGTTCTATTTTTATCAACTTTTACTAATAATGGAGCTTATTGGAGATAAACAATACCATTTCATTCATTCACTGGTCGTGACTTTGTATGGATACTTTCAAAGGCAAATACATTCTTTGCAGAGATGTTTCTCTTTGTACATTGATCATAATTTTAGCTCAAGAAAAAGATTGTATAATCTTCGTATAATGTATAATTGTGCAAGAAAGGACTACATTTGTATGCCCCTTCTCTAATTTTCTTTTTACACCTCATATTTTAAGTCTTAAGAGTTCTATTTCATCTTTGAGATAAGTTGGGTATTTGTATGCTGTGGGTAAGAAAATCGGTAAAATTGTTTATTTTCGACACAATTTAGGGTTTCTGTCGCTCTGTAAAATATATGATAAATTTAAAGTGACTATGTTAGTTTATAATTTTGTGATAAAAATGTTTAAGAGTCTTACAAAATAACTCAAATATAATAATATCCCACGATGAATTTATCTAACGACCCAACATTACACTGTTTCAAGTTCATATACGAACATAAGATAGCGAATTCTAAATAAAATACCATGTTTGAAATATTGTTTAATAGTATTGGCTGATATAGTTTTTAATGAGGTCTTTATATGGGCTTATGACTTTTCTTTTTCACTGTAAATGTTCATGGTATTTGTTTCTTTGTTCCTCTAAATTAAAGATATCATTTTTACATTTCGTATTCCATAGTTTCTTGGCACTATGCACAGAAACATTTTCAAGGTAACTCATCGTCTTTCGCTTTATCTCATCGATTCTAAAACTGAATGCCAACATTCTATAGTTGCTTTAATAAACATCTCTTTAATAAACATCCCTGAGCTATCGATTCCAGTAATAAAATTACACAAAAGAGGCTGAGAAAGTATATTTGTCTGCTTTAATCTAGTGCCAAACGAGATGTAATATATGATACTACTACGTGTTTATATTGTTCGATTAAGTTAGTCAACACGTTGTATGCAGAATTTTAAGGATTTGCATTGCTCATTCCGTAACTTGAATTATTTGTCTTACAGCGCTTTCAAATTTTGATCTTGAATAATCTTCAGTTTTAATAAATTTTGTTTTTGTTACATTTTCTGATCCATCCTCCATTTATCACTCACTCACTGTTTTCTATATTATTATTTCATGTAATGATTTATTGAATGATTAGTGGATCAATGCTTTCGTTTAATTTTTTCTCTTTTTACAGCTTGTGGACCACACGTAGGATCTGTGTACTTCAATTGAGCTTGCTCTATTTTTACTAACCTTTAAATGCTCCGGTGGCCTAGTGGTTAGAGCGTCCGCCTCGGATGCGGGAGTTCGTGGGTTCGAGCCCGGGTCGAGTCATACCAAAGTCTTATAAAAATGGTACCAACAGCTGCCTCGCTTGGCGCTCAGCATTAAGAGGTTAGTGTTAAGACTGGTCGGCCTGGTGTCAGGATAATGTGACTGGGCGGGACATCATGTCACATGTCTGCGGCATGATTCCTCAGTGCCGGACATCACTATAAACTGTCACACTGCACACACATCGTAGCGATATGACTGAAAAATTGTTAAAGCTACGTTAAAAATCTAAATCACACACACACACACACACACTAACATTTACACAGAAAGGAGCTGATTTATTATTAACATACCACGTCATGCCCCAGTTGTGACTTTGTATAGATTCTTTCAAAAGCATATAGTGTCTTGGCAGAGATGTTTCTCTCTTTACATCGATCCTGAATTTAGTACCATAGAACAATCGTATTTTAGTACAATCGTATTCTCATGCCCTCCGTGTATTTTATTTTTATGACATAATTTTTCTATTCTTTATATTTTGTGGATATTTTTTTTTTTACATTGTAAGTTGGTGTCATCATTGTATCAAATCAAAGCCGTATTTGATGCAACTTTACACCAGCAACATAATACAACTACATAATGTTATTTGTAAATATTTAAATAGTTTATAGGTAGAAAGTATGAATAAGAACTACATGGAACCAATCTCGCCCTGAAATATTATTATTTGATGTCGTGATTTATTGAATGATTAATGGATCAATACTTTCGTTTATTTTTTCTCTTTTTACAGCTTGTGGATCACATTTAGGATCTGTGTACTTCACTTGGACTTGTTCTACTTTTACTAACCTTTACACAGAAAGGGGCTGATTGTTTATAAGCATACCATGACATGCCCCGGTCGTGACTTTTTACAGATTCTTTCAAAGGCAAATACAGTCTTGGCAGAAATGTTTCTCTTTGTACATTGGTCCTGCGTTTAGTACCATACAAGACTGTAGGATCTTATTTTCATGCCCTCTGTGCATTTTATTTTTGTGACTTATATGTGTGAGGGAGAGAGATTTAATGTTTGATATAACTTGAGTGTAAGATGCATATAAAATAAACTTCGTTAGAGAATGACCCAAACTAGAATCTAATATCTCACGGTTAATAACTCCTACATCAACATTAATTGTTTCAAGTTGCTTTGCAAACATATGACAGTGACTGTTCGATGTTGATTCCAATAGTCTCTCACACAACATACAGCCTGAAATCTACCCATTTGATTAAACCGTTTGCCATATAATTGCTTTTGATATTTTCTATTCCTTATGTTTTATGGAATTCTTTATTGTACATTGTAATTTGGTGTTTATATTATTTAAAGTGTCGAAAATGAATTATTTTAAAGAAATATTAATTGGCAAGAAAGCTAAATGAGAATCTTAGGGTGCCATTTACGTTGCTTTTCATGATCTTACGGTAAGCATACGAAGTAAATAATTTGGGCCCAATTTCTGTATATGGCCAAAATGAAATAGATATAAGCAGGTATAAAAAAAACCCAGTTAACATTATAATCAGTGCTTTAGTCAGTAGCCTTGCCTTTGAACATTCGCAGCTGCGTATCGAACCAGATAAGAAATGTTTGTATTTTTATGTTTATGAAAGAAAACTCGATAAACCTCTGTAGTTTGTGGCAAGATAAGATAAAGATGTAACAAGAAGGATGCATGCTCGATGCAAGTGTTTAGAAAGTACACCAGGTTAAAAAAATTGTCACGACTGTATGGTTTCAAAATAAATAATAGAAAGGAGTGAGAAACAAGCTTTGTAGAATTCAACAAATAATTTATTTTCTCTAGAACACAAAGTGAAAATGTAAAATGAACTTATAGTACTGCAAACGAAATCCCAAATAATCCAAGAATTTCCAAGACAAGTCGTAATTAATAAAATTCTGAATAAAATTTAGAGGCATTCCAAATAATTGTCCATGCTGTTTGTGTTGATGTGCCTGTACTGACCTGAGGTCTCTGATGTACTAATGTACCAGTAGCCTGAATTGTAATGATGTGCCAACATTCTTATGTTCAATCACCGTAATATAATCCAAGGTTTCCTTGTCTGAATTCACTATTATTCCAAGTTGATGGGTCTTTCGAAGAATATTGAAGAGCACTTTGTTTTTCTAGAGAATAATAATTTGAATTAAACAATTTCCTCAGCTCAAAATGCTGAACACAACAATAATTCTGACCGAAATCTTACAACACAAATTATACATTTCAGATAAACAAGATTTTGTATAAAAAATAAAACCTTAGACACAAAATAATAACATGAATGAGGGCCAAATGTTCTAGGTGAATCTAAGTTATAATTAGTAGGTCTGTTACAATAAATCACGTGACAATCATTACGTACACTGCAACTAGCTATGTGAAAACTACCAATGTATTTGACTCAACTTAATATAATAATCATAGTATTTATCTTTCACTAAAGACACTTGGTTACAAATCTGAATAGCATGTAATGATGTAATGAATTAAAAATATTTACTTACCTAGACGATTTTAATCATATGAAATATCAGAGTAGATAAAGGTCTATCGCTATTTACTTTCTTATCCACTAGTTTTAAATGCACTACTAGTATATTGTTCTTTCTGAAAAATTAAATGATTACACTAATGAACAGATGTATGCGTATATGGATGGATGGATGGATGGATGATAAAACGGATAAAATAAACGGCTAGTTTGTGCCATTATAATATATCCATGTAATGCATTTAGGTTAGCGTTTGAGGCGTATCTTGTTGAGAGCTCGTGGATGAGCAAATGTTCTGGAATGATACTTTGTCTCGAGTTGGTTAAATTTATTTTGCAGAATATGGCTTCGTTTCTATTTAGAGTCCTTTGCCTATGGATTCTGAGGTTGGGCATTCTTTTCGTTCATCTTCCTCCTCCTCCTCTCTTTCTGTCTCTCTCGCTGTAAAGGTATATATGTATATATGAAGTTCATCGGCGAGTCCACCAAAATATGTTCTTCTGTTGGCATTTTGTTATAAAATTTATATATGTAAAAACTGGGAGAAACTTTCCGTCATTTAACCACTGTCAGCGTAGTAAGCGGTTGAATACAAGTTGTTGTTGTTTTGCCCGTCACTCCTGCCGGGGTATAGGCCGCCCACAAAAGATCGCCATAGACTTCTGTCATGTGCCATTCCCTCGAGCTGACTCCAGGTGTGACCCAGCTTAGTGATGTCCGCCTCAAGTTCACGTCACCAGGTGTTTCTTGGTCGACCCGTTGAATACAAGTAAGAAATGATTATTCCCATCATTATATTTTTCTGGTGGTTAAAAATCATGACATGAAGAAGTTGCATTATTTCTATTTATTATCTGAAAATTTTTAGTATTTAAAATCTTAAGTAACGTAAAATGGAGACATTAATTTTTATCTTTGCACATTACTATTTTCCACACGAGCAGTACGTTTATTCCCTAAAATCTGTACAATACATTTCAGTTCATGCACCGTGAGACAATCGTGGAGTGTATTTTGACTTGTGTGTATAAGTGTCATTCGCCTATTTAATTATTAATGTTGAATTGAAACAACATCCTCCATATTAAAAGTCAGCGGCAAATTCTATTCCTATTACTTCTAGGTAAAGAGCATAGAAAAAACAAAAATGAATAAAGACCTAAAATATATCGGTTTCTTTTACTTCACAGCTTGCCACACAAGGAAATCGCTTTGGAGTTTTCAGCAACCTTTGAAATAATGTTTAGAAAATAGCATTGTACAAGTGTGTCTAATCAGGGGCCATGGTAGATGCCAAGGAATATTAAATAGGCTTCCTTGCATACAGATACTCTTTAGTTTCAGAAACAAAATCAGCTTTCGTTTGCTGCGATACCAAATGATAAAACCACACACGCTCTGTTACATGGCACTTAAACATTCAGTAGCTACGAGTGAGTATGTATAACTTGTTACAGGCGATAAAATTTTCGATATAATTTGCATCTCATTTGTTCTTTCTTCTAAAAATATTTAGACTTTCCCACAAACTGATTAGATTCAATGTTTTCAAAGCTTTACACACTGTCTAGAAACCTATGTCTCTCAAATGATCAATAATATGGCCTTCGCAGGTATTTCTTAACGTGAAACTGGCTCCATCGAAATGCGTTATCAGCTAGGAATATAATTCGCTCTTCATTTAAAATGCAGTGTTGGAGGATTTAAAAGCAGTGAACACCCTGTCCTTGTATATAGTTTGTTCTCCTGGATCGATGCCCAAATTCGACAAGACAATAAAATTGAACTTAATGAATTGGTAAAAGCGGCCTAACGGCTAACAGCAACAGTAAGTCTCTCTCTCTCTCTCTCTCTCTCTCTCTCTCTAAACGCCATACGGATCTTTATCTTTTATATAATCTGCATACACTCATCTAGCTCTCCCGCTATCGTCTGCCTACCTATAGGTTTATTCCTGTCATAATCCGTTGATCTATAAACCCAGATTGTCAAATTTAGTTTCGATCTTTAAATTGGAAGAGGTCAATTGTTTTATTTCCATGCCTATGTCTAACATTTATGCCAGACTGTCCGCAAGATGACGGCAAGGCCAACTTTGATCAGAAATACATAGTTGGGAAAAGGCTATTAGTATACATCGTTCTTTAACCATCAAGAGTTCCATCTGACTCGGCTGCACAAGCTTATATAAAGACAATCGATAATGTTGTTTATCACGAAACAAATAATATTGATCATTAGTTCAGGATATGAATAAACACGGCACCTTTCAAAGATTTCATCTGTAAATAATAAATGACAGATGCAACTGTTTCTTCAAGTGAACTTTCTTGATGATTTATTGATTTCTATAAACGTCTTACCTATCACCAAGTAGGACAGTCTCTTGCACTAAAAGTATGGTTCTTATGCCATGGTAGATTTAAGAACAAAAAAGAAAGGTATAACATTAATAACCAATCCAAAGCAATACAAATAGCTCATGGTTGAATTCCCTCTATGGTTTAGAAAATCGTCTTTTGCAAATTGACATAGACGTGAAGAAGAATCTAATTTTCGTTTCAGAAGATGGTTACTTATCGAAAGAGAAGGTAAGAACCGGTCTTCAGCAGTTGAATCTTGCATCAAGTTCCTATGCAAGAACGATATTCGGGTCCTTCGATGTGAATAATAGAACCTTGCTGAGGTCCCTTTTTGATGCGATGGATCAGCCATTGATTACAGGTATAACCTAATAGATTCTCCTCTAGATTATTAATTGCTGTCGGGATAATATACGCACCAAAATCATTAACGAATCACCTGCCCAGTACTCGATGTAGTAGTGATAGGCACAATTTGATCGATTTTAAGTCAGAATATTCCTTACACAACTATATTAGTCAAGTGTTTATATATTTTTTATTCTTATGGAATGATAATAGTTCTTTATTTATCTACTTATCTATTTCTTTCAGGCGTTGGGTATGTCTTAATTTGATTCCAATTACCAACACGTGGTTGGTAAATTGGATTGGATAAAGACAAGCAAAAGAAGATCGAGCATAGTAATCTCCAAGTAAAAGAAGCATACATGCCAGAAAACATGATTAAATAAGATCTGACACTTGGAATGTTATGCAATGAGATAACAAGAATAAATTAATCAGAAAATGGAACATTTAATCAATCAATAAATGAATACAAACACAAACTAACTGATCGATGGATGAATGCGTAAATGAAACAATGAAACAACGTATCAGTTGGTCATTATATGAAACGTCGTTTTCGTACAATGGACGGAAACTACATGGAAATTGTGACAAAAATTGGTTTGAATCTAGTATCGATATAAGTGAACTACTTTAAAATTTCGTGTACTATCCCATGGCATCAAGATAAAGAAACTATATTTTCCATTTGTTTTTTTCACATTGAAATTTGCAAATGTCCGTTTCGCTGAATCGTTTATGAAAGACTAAAGAGACTAATTCAACTCTCATACGAAAGATGGGAAAAACCATGATGTTAAAAATCAGTGACTTTAGATACCTAAAAGATCATTTTCAAACCAATATTACTCAGTATAGACCATCTTTGTTGCAAGTCTATGTATGGATAAAGATATATGTCCAGGAGCATTTTCTGGATTTACATGTGCAAGAAACACGTGTTATTCATTCAGCACTTAATGATACTTTCATTAACGAGTGTTTCTAATTCGTGTCTGTACAAATACAAAACTTACATCAAAAGAATCTGGCTTCTGTTTGTTTTCAGTTACATAAACGAAAAAAACCCCTTAAAATAATTGTTTACGAAATTCTTTATTTGCATTTTTAGCAGATAAGGACACCCAAATCGTATATACTCTTTTACCATTCATCCATTTATCGACTGGTCCAAAGTTATTCCATTTAATTCGTACCGTGAATCCTTTAACCATATCTGCATTTTTTAAAATACGTGCTTTGTACTCATTGATTTTGGAGCATAAAAAATGGTCAAAGACGTTAGTGTAACTGTTTTCTTTGTGATAACCAAATTGCATATGCTCTGCAGTACATGTTGATATTTTGTACTTTACGTATTTGTGACACTCTTTTCAATAAAATTTATTGTTTTCTGCATATGTATTTTCATCCTAGCTTTAACGGATACATGATAATGAAAAGGAACACAAACTTGCTAACATCAACAACTAATCCATCGTAGGGTATCAACTTACATGACACTTTGTATTTTCATCTCTCACTGGCAATAAGGCAAATTGTTAATAGCAAAAGACAAATTGCTAATAGCATACAAAAGTCAACATGAACATTATTTTATTTCTGACTGACACAAACTGTATAGTGTATCCCTATTTCTATCTTTGACAATATACTAATCAGTGTGCCACATCTCAAACCATAATGATAAGAGGTCGTTGCCCTTCTTGGGGACATAATAAGCAAACACACCATGAACCAATAAGAGAATAAATAGTAATTTGCTCAAGAATAAAACATTCAAGTGAAATTTTTACGGTAGGACTCATAGTGCTGTTCATGGACCTGAGAAACCTCTGGTGACGCTACGTACATCTATCAGCTGTTGATATCACCTTGGAGGTTTATGGTGCAACATCTGCAAACCAAACAAGATATATACCTCAGAGATAAAGGCTACAAATAATGTCAAGCATATCAGTGAAATAAATCTCAGTAAACGGCCTTTCTTTGCAAACTGAATGAAAAGTTTCAAGAACAAAAGGATTCTGACAAGAGCCAAAATGCTGCGTGATCTGGCTGGAGGAATATAAGAATAAGCTACTCCCATTTCAATACTTTTTTACAAACCGATGCACAGCATTTGATTTTTGATAAATGGAATGTGTCGCCAAAGTATTGACATATTATTGATTTTGACATATGTGCATAACATTTAAAATCTATCATCCGCCCCCTTTCCCTTGTGGAAATCTTTGAAAACGTTAAATGGTGTTCAACCATACAAACCAATATGTTGGTACTAACATGAAGTTCTTCCATCTGGCCATGCTACGCTTTACAACCCGTATCCCGAGCTATCTGCTGTTCTGGTTGTTGCATATCTTTCTATCAGTATTTTGATCAGATTTATTTCTCAAAAATAATAGGCAAATGAAGAATAATATCCCCAGTTGTGATTTGCATAACGAAAAACACTTTAATGATACCCTGGATGCATGTAGTAACCATGGATTCCACAGGCTCCTGATATGGTATAATGCTGATGTCAGGCTCTCTGTAATAATCCAATTCCCATCGTAAACCTGTATAAATACAGTGATTCAAAATTTCAGTGACATTAAATTTCTGAATGCTCAAAGCTATATTTCTCAATAGAGACCCATCCTTTATGCAAGCAAATATGTGGAGAAAACCCATTTGTCCCACGGCATGTCCTGGATTTACATATGCATGAAACGTGTTTTATCCAATCAGCGTCTAATGGATTAAGTGCTCTTTAAAGCTAGATTTGATTCGGAAAAGATTTATTTTTCATTATTCCCCAAAATATGTTAGAAAACTTATTCAAGTCTGGAATTGCAAATCATAAGTTTTCTGCTGAAACTTATAGATGGACTAATTTCCATATTACGAAACATATTGTACTCTGTCAGTGACAAGAAATAGATGACGAATTTCATCGTTTTTTGCCGTGCTCCTATCTTCGTGCCGAAATGGTAAAATTGATATTCCATTATTTACATTTCAAAGGAATTAAAGAATCGTTGGATCTTAGACGATGTTTTCCGAATTTGTAATCCCTATTAAGTAGTACGTAATTATATTCCTGTTCATTTTCTTATATACCTCATATGTTGTCAAGTTTACTTCCTGAATGTTATAAAGTCTTCTCTTGTCTTCGGACTTACTAGGATTTTCGACAGAGAGAAAAGTTGAATAATGAGAAACAAATAAGAAATCATTGAGATCTTAGTCTAAATCGTTGCCAACATAAGGGCAGTTGAAACAAATGGAGAACTGATTGAGATATTGACGTAGAATAAACGTTGAAATATGTTCTAACGTTTTGATAAGAACTAATCGTGTGCTAACATTGGTTGCATCGTTGAATATATTAAATTCTTATGCGTTAGAATTAATATTGTGAAACTGTCAATGATTCTTCTTATATTTTATGCTATTATGTTACTCTATATAGTAAAGGCATTTATTTTGTTCATTTCGTGCGAATAGGGGCAAATTACCTGGTTTTTCCATCAACTGCTTCGGACTGCATGCAACAATGAACTTGGAAATGTTTCGTTTTACCCTCAGAATCTCTGTAGGCAGTTCTTCAAGATATGCTTCATTTTACAGATGATGGAGAGTAAAGGGAATTGAAATGTCCGAAAATACGTAGGTAGAAAGTCCGACATAAGAAATACACTGAATCTGAATCTTGGACTCAATTTCCATTTAACCAACACAATATTAGCAGAACTTCCGGTCGCTATATTTTCTAGCATAAACGTGTGGTTTTTTATTTATTGGACCATGCATATTGTTTACGATTTAGGCTCTATCACACTGTACTGAAAAACTTGATACATAGAACCTGCATTGTGATACCATTTGTAGTACTTGTATTGTAGGTATTAAGTCGAACGGGACTAAGATTTCAATAATAAGTTTTAGCACGAAATCATTCAAAATGAAAAAATGAAAATTAAATTATTATTATTATTATTATTAAGAATATAAGCACACTAATGTGCAGAATTATATTAAAGTCATATGCATATAATAATCACACTCATGCGCAAAGATAAAGCTGTGGAAAAATAAGTTACTACAATAAGAAGTTCTGTCTGCCAAACATCGGGACTTATAGATCATTTTTAGTGGTCCATAAAAGAAAAGGAATAAGTTACTCTAACTTTGATATTTGACATATTAAAGACTCAAATAGAGCTCTGTTTAATTTTATCATGTATTTGGTCACAATCGATTCCCATTTATCTTCTGTGTACTAATTTCACACTTTCTTTGAATCCCTTGTTGAAGTCTTGTTGTATTGCAAACTGTCACATTCATACATTTAAAATCGAAAAGGGTATGCATTTTAACAACAAAAGTTGTCGATTCTTCCGAGTTCAGTTATGTCGCGAATAATTACAGATTTGTGCCATACTGTACTTGAAGCTCTTTCCAGGTGTTAACGCAGGTCATTTTTCTCTTCTTTTCACTTCGAATAATCATGACGGATGATGGCAATGCGCACACAGTTACGTTCAGAGAAATTAACATATCATTAAAGCAGATTTGTCATCTTCATTTTGTACAATATTATAATGTAAATAGTCCAAAAATTTGAGTATAATCATCGAATGCAACGTTTGGCCATCGCTAAATGTAGACAGTTACTGTTTATTGTCTGCTTTAATTGACCTTGCCTGAATGTTATTATTGATATTTACCTATTCAAGCAATAACTTAAGCATACCAAGAAAGTTCATTTAAATATCCCAAATGGCTCAATGTTTCCCGTTACCCACGAATAAATATTTCATATTTACACGATTGCAAGGTACAAAATACAATCTACTTTGTCACAAAATAATTCATATTTAATGTACTATTGAAAGATGTTTTCTTGCAGAACAGTTATCAAATGATGTGTCTGTAAGCTTCTTCCGCAAAACGTATCAATCAATGAGCTAGGGAGATATCACCTGACGATAGATATCACCTGGCGATAGATATCACCTGGCCACATCTTCATCTTCAGGCAAATGATCAACAACGCGTTTCCTTTCTTAACACGTTGTTGAACTGTCTCCTTCTTATCTTTACCATCGATTCCGTATATTTGTATATTTTCTACTCATGTGATTTGTTCGAGATCGTAAATTCTCACTGATGCGACAGAAATTTAGCTTATTTGCCAATGCTAACCTTACCTTTTATCTCGGTCAGTTTCTCTCAGCTCCGTTGTCGCCGTCATGGTCTACTCGCATTAGGCATCAAGGAATGCAACCCTTGTCGTCAACTGCTATTCCTGGTAGATTTGTTTAAAAATGCAAGAAAAACCAATACATTAACAAATAATTTAAGAAAAGGGAAGAAAAAAGAAACAACACAAGAACAACAACAGAGTAAAACAATATGGATCACAAGCTAGGGGCTTCTAATTTCGAGGCAACATGGTCGTTCCCTCCATCTCTAACCTCATAGGGAAGAGACCTACTCTGCCTATACAACTTTGTCGATATATCGCGAATATGTCTCGACCAGCTTCTTCCGTGACCTAGAATTCTTTATTTTTGCTTTATGTTATTATTTTGTGTTCTTCAATGCTTTTGATATATATTAAAACGTATTTGTTCTTGAAACACTTGTGAGATTGTATTTCAATCCATTCGTTATTGTGGTCACCACCATGCATATAATTATGCTAAAATGTTTATTTAATAGCAAATGACAAGATATTTGGCTTAAAATTGTATATCTTTATCTTTTTATATGATGTATGCCTTGTCATATATGATCGTGCATTCATTGCTGCTATCTTGGTGAACTTATTCGTGATATGTCAATCTCGTGACCTTTTCCTACGAATGACCTTGGCATCTGAGTTTGGGATTTGACAACTGTATGATAAAGGGTGGACACAGAACAAGTGTTACCAGATCTGTGTATGGGTTTAAAATATATATATATAAGGTATGTGACTTGTATTCTTGTCTGGAGTTTAATTTTTGGAACCCATGACATTATTTAAAAGAATATTTTGCAGCCGATTATGTTATAAAGGAAATTATCACGAACTTTCCCTTCTCTGTGCGACTTGAGTCCTACTCAGTTTATCTTTCCCTAATCATGGACAGAGGATGATTTTATTTGTAAAAATTCTTGCTGCTAATGATAAATGGCAAAAGGTTAAGGGAGACATCTTATCATACGACCGTCTTCAATACAGAAAGGGGTGGTGCCCCTTGAACGGTATCCTATCTATGACTGCTAAAGTGCTGTGTGGTGTCCAGAGGAATATTATGTTCGCTCGACCTTGAGAATTTCTGATAAATGGCAAAAGACCTTGAGAATTTCAGATAAATGGCAAAAGGTTAAGGGAGACAACTTATCATACGACCGTCTTCAATACAGAAAGGGGTGGTGCCCCTTGAACAGTATCCTATCTATGACTGCTAAAGTGCTGTGTGGTGTCCAGAGGAATATTATGTTCGCTCGACCTTGAGAATTTCAGTCATGGAAAGTGTTATATTTGAATTCGTTGAAACACATGACGTTGAGAATTTCAGTCTTGCAAAATCTAACATTTGAATTCACTGAAACACATGACGTTGAGAATTTCAGTCATGGAAAGTGTGATTTTTGAAATCACTGTAACCAATGGCATTGAGAGTTTCAGACTTGGAAAGTATTATATTTGAAGAGAAGAACTCTCATTTAATGATTGCACATACATTTATCGAATGGAATAATTGTGATATACGGAAAAAATATTTTCATTCAAAGACCACACAATTTAGATGAATAAAGGTGTGATATGTGAAGAGAAAATTGACTCATCCAATGACCACACAATTAAGATAAATAAAGGCGTGCTACGTGAAGAGAAAAACTGATTCATTCAATGACCACACAGTTTATAAGAGTAAAGGCGTAATATGCGAAGAGAAAATTGACTCATTCAATGACCACACAGAGAAGGGAAAGTTCATTCAATATTCGCACACAAATTAATAAGAAAGAGGTGATATGTCTTATGAAACTTAACGAGTTATAACCTTCATTGATCACTCAGACAAACTGTATCATTACTGCACGTATATGATTACTTTGAAAATTGTTGAAAGATAGGAAATTGTTTGAATAATGTTAGATGTATATTAGGCAACTTAGAAAAATCTGAATTGTCATGCGACTAGAAATCTATGTAATTATTTAAACGGATATATAGGATAGTTTCAATCTGTCAATCAGACTGGGCGCGTTAAATATGTTTGACCAATTAAAACTAGACAGCGAATTCACTCCTTGCCACACGTTCTTATCCACCATATTTTGTCACAAACGAAAGACCACGCTTGATAACTTTCTTATTACAGTGCTGAGGAATTTAAAAGATTACACAGAAGCTCACTGACAATTTATTGGAAAAATGGTTCGGCTTTGAGCTTGACGCGTAAGCGATACAGATTGTCATTATTAGGAATGGATTCAAGAAGGATTTTTAAAATTATGTTTGAATTGTAGATCTTATTTGAGTCATAATGTTGCATACAATATAGAAACTGTGTAAACACGTTGTTTATATTTGTTTTTTCATTGCTTCAGCTTGGTTTTATAAAATTAAATTTGTAATATTGGAATCCTGCATCGTGCTTTATTAGCACTTATATCGTTAAATTTTCAGAATTGAGCATTTATTTGTAACTGATGTAAAGTTGACAAAAACACCACTGTAAAATTAAATTCCTTTTCATATATATGACTACAAAATTATAATCTGAAATCAATTATTTCAAAATTCTAAATGGAATTATTTTGAATACACTTTTTATTATAGAAGATTTTGAAATGCAAATATTTTAACTTTAAAAAGAGGAGAAACTGTAATAAAAGAAAATGGAATCATAACAAAGAATTCAGCAATAATTGGTTTGTTGTTATGTTTGGTTGCTGAGGGTGATCGTGTATAAGTCTCAGAATATATTTTATAGAATCAAGTTATTGTTTATAAAAAAGCAAAATACAATAAGAATTCAAGCATCTGTTGGATGCATCATATGGATAGCCTATACATGTCCGATATCATAATATGGATAGCCTACACATGTCCGATATCATAATATGGATAGCGTATGTTCGAAATCATAATATTGATAGCCTAAACATGCTTTAAATCATAAAATTGATAACCTGTACATGTCCGGTATCATAACATTGATAGCCTATAAGTGTCCGATATCATAATATCAATAGCCTATACATGTTTAAAATCATAATATCGATAGTCTATATATGGCCAAAATCATAATATCGATAGCCTATACATGTCAAAAATCATAATATTGATAGCCTATACATTTATAAAACCATAATACCGATAACTTACTAATGTCTAAAATCAAAATGTCGATAGCCTAAACATGTCTAAAATCATAATATCGATAGCCTATACATGTCCAAAATCATAACATCGATAGCCTGTACATGTCTAAAATCATAATATCGATGCCTATACATGTCTAAAATCATAATATCGATAGCCTATGCATGGCCGATATCATACATGTCTAAAGTCATAATATCGATAGTCAATATATGTCCAAAATCATAATATCGATAGCCTATATATTTAATAATGGTATCCTATATTTGTCCAAATCATAATAGCGATAGCCTATACATATTTAAAATTATAATATCGATAGCCTATACATGTCTAAAATCATAATACCGATAGCCTATACATGTCTAAAATCATAATATCGATAGCCTATACATGTCTAAAATCATAATATCGATAGCCTGTATATGTCCAAAATCATAATATCGATAGTCTATATAGGTCCAAAATCATAATATCGATAGCCTATACATGTCTAAAATCTTAATAACGATAGCCTATACATGTCTAAAATCATAATACCGATAGTCTATACATGTCTAAACTCATAATATCGATAGCCTATATATGTCTATAAATATAATATCGATAGCCGAAACATGTCTAAAATCATAATGTCGATAGCCTACACATGTCTAAAATCATAATAACGATAGCCTATACATGTCTAAAATCACAATATCGATAACCTATATATGTCCAATATCATAATATCGATAGTATATATAGGTTCAAAATCATAATATCGATAGCCTATGTATATCCTAAATCATAATATCGATAGTCTATATAGGTCCAAGATCATAATATCGATAGCCTATACATTTTTAACACCATTATATATCTACCATATATATGTCTAAAATCATAATATCGATAGCCTATACATGCCTAAAGTCATAATATCGATATCCAATATATGTCTAAATTCATACTATCGATAGTCTATATATATATCCAAAGTCATAACATCGATACATGTCCGATATCATAATAATGATAGCCTATACATGTCTAAAATCATACTATCGATAGCATATATATGTCCAAAATTATAAGATCATTAGCCGGTATATTTCTAAAACCATAATATCGATAATTTATATATGTCTAAAATAATATCATTGATAGCCCATACATGTCTATAATCATAATATTGATAGCCCATACATGTCTAAAATCATAATATCGATAGCCTATACATGTCTTAAATCATAATATCGATAACCTATATATGTCCAAAATCATAATATTGATAGCCTTTATATGTCGAAAATTTTAATATCGATAGCCTATACATGTCTGATATCATAATAATGATAGTCTATACATGTCTAAAATCATAATAATGATAGCCTATATATGTCCAGTTAAAAATATTGATAGCCTATACATGTCCGATATCATAATAATGATAGCCTATACATGTCTAAAACCATAATATCGATAGCCTATATATGTCCAAAATCATAATATCGATAACCTATACATGTCCAAAATCATAATATCGATAGTCTATACATTTCTAAAACCATAATATCGATAATTTATATATGTCTAAAATAATAATATCGATAGTCTATACTTGTCTAAAATCATAATATCGATAGCCTATACATTTCTAACACCATAATATCATAACTTATACATGTCTAAAATCATAATACCGATAGCCTATACATGTCTAAAATCATAATATCGATAGCCTATACATGTCTAAAATCATAAGATCGATAGCCTATATATGTCTATAAATATAATATCGATAGCCTAAACATGTCTAAAATCATAATATCGATAGTCTATATATGTCCAAAATCATAATATTGATAGCCTTTATATGTCCAAATTAATAATATCGATAGCCTATAGATGTCCGATATCATAATAATGATAGCTATACATGTCTAAAATCATAATATCGATAG